>JAPDFA010000207.1:0-15039 GCA_027569415.1 Penicillium janthinellum
CTCTTGGTTAGCCGATTTTTGCCAGGATTCAGAGCGAATTGGTGGCATGGTAGGTGGTTGAATGAGGAAGGTACGCGAGATGACGCGATTCCTCGCGGGGTGGCCAGGGTGGCCGTGGATTACGTTAACTAACTATATTTCTGCGACTTGTACCCCATTAAAAAAGTAGGTCGAACTTTGACGAACTCCCACACCATCAACTAGTCGAACTATGATTTGAAATTCAAGTAGACGGTAGAAAAGGCAGTAACTTAGAACTAACAAACTTTCAACTTCGTACGATATCTAGATTTAATTCTAGTCTACACTGAAAATGAAATGATAGTCTACCCCCGCCCCACTTTTTTCCCTATCCCTAAGCTCCCTACCCTAATTCAAGTCTACTAGACTATAATTACTCCCATGGGTTAGGCGAGGTAATGCCGCGCGAGATCAGTGGAGGGATCTCCAACTGCCATTGTGAGAACGAGCTTTCTCATTCGCACACCGTGCCTCGTTTCTGGCATTGGAGACGAACCGGAATTGTCTCACCGCATTTGAACCGTCGTCTCTTGCACCCCCCGTAGCCGCAACGACTTCTTTAGGGTGGAGCGCCCATTGAGTATGGGCTACAACGTTGACAAGCGATGGGCTTGTGGACAAGCACCTGCTTAGGCGGGGCGAATCGGACAGTGAACCTGCGGGGCATCTCGCGGCAGTTCGGCGATTCGTGGCAAAGAGGGAGTCCGAAGCCGAGAATACCTGCACAATACATCACTTGTTCACGAGCACAGCTTCGTTGCGAAATTCTCTATCATGGTAGAGATAACTGCTTTCCCAACGAGAGATTAAAGCGGATAGCTCGGGTATATGGATCGGCACCTACGCATGACCATGAAATTGTGTGAGACCACCGCGTCCGATACGTAAGTCGGATACCTGTCTGGCTTCGTGCGCTCCGTATAACTGGCTTAATACAACTTGCGATTCTAGCTTTGCTTAGCGCTCTACCTGCCATATTTTTGAAAAGGAATGTGCGGGTGCATAATGCTGTCGGAGTGATAAGAAATTACCTGCTCTGCAACCCCGGGCCCCACCTCTCGCTTTCAGGCCGAAATAGGCAACATTACGCTAACTAGTCTCCGCGATGTGCTAATCAGGGATTGGTGGCAAATCAAATAATCAGAATAATTTCAAGGGAGATTAATGTAGGACTGATAGATAGGATCTCGGGCATTGTCCTAGACATATTGATAGAAACCAAAAACTCTGTGATACTGGGTTCTTTAGGTCAAATCCGCCCTTCACTTTCCAGCTGAGCAGTGGACGCGGTGAGGAGGCCGAGCGAGGCAAGTATTGTTATGTTCGATATTCTTTAGATTTAGGGATGGAGTTGAATGTAAATACTCCGTAGGACCGTCAGTCCACCTTCGCATACATCTTCGAACGCAGATCGTTCTGGTGTAGCACCTAGGACATGTCAGAAACTTTCATTATCGACTAATTGAATGCATCGCCGGCGCGAGCGGAATATAATGCACTTACCGCCTGTCACGTATGCGGCTTTCTGTTGAATCCGTGGAAGTTGCCAGCGACTTTAGTAGCATTTTGTACTAGAATAGTTATCGGGGTGTCATGAGTGACACTGAAAGCTATCTGTACCGCTGTTCATGGTGGAAGTGAGGTTTGAAAACCTGTCTATGGAGCCATCACTATATCTAGCAACCAGAGATTTTGAATTACCCTCAGCACGGCGGCGAGACGCATGACTTCCAAGATTACATGAAATTTGAGTTCAAAATTAAATGAGCGACACAAAATGAGGTGTATGGCTTCTGATAGTAACTCGAATAGCCGAAGCACGTCCTTTCTGGCACTTGACCAGTCTTTGGTTCAGCGTACCAGTTGTCTCTTTTGCCCACTCTTGTGCCCAATTTTTCTTTAAATGCCGCTGCACACAGTGTTTTGCGGTCAATGCTAAAAGGAAATGACCGTTAGTGAGCCCCTCGGGGTATGGCCGTTCCAATCCAGTCCTCCACTTTCAGTAGCCGCCAACTTCGGTTGCTCAATACCAGGAACACCCACACGCCCACGAGTGCGGGGAATGGATCTGGACGAAAAGGGCCGAACCTGGGCGTTTGCTATTGTTAGGTGATTGGAGGGCTCGGACGTGATTGTGAACAGCTAACACCACGTACTGGCCTAACGATTGCTTTGAATTTTATTATTGGCCTGGCGGTCGGAGAAGCTAACAATCTTTGTAATTGTTTGTTCGGTAGATTTGCCCGGTTTTTACACGGCCTATTCAGACCTCATCACCTAGTCTCTAAGTTAGCTTTCTACACATCTCTCCGCTTTCGTCCTTTACTACATAGCTCTAAGTTTAAAAGCTAGTCTACTGTATGATCATAGACCTCAGCAAGCCATGATCATACCCCACAATTCAATAAGAAGTCAATATCCATTTTCTAACAGTATTTGACAACAGTTATTCTCATAGAGAAATTTCGTGAAGCCTCTAGGCCGCACTTCAACCTGTCACAGGCTCACGGCGTTCTTGCTGTGCAAGATATCCTCAATGTCTGGCACATCTGTATGCTTAGAGTCCTCGAAGACGCCATCAATCTCTTCCAAGGACTTTCCTTTAGTCTCGACCCAGCAGAAGTAGATGAAAACCCAAAGTAATATGTTCCATGAAGCATTCATAATGTACGCTTTCCAACCCATCTTCTCGAGCGCGAAGGGAAACGCAAATAAGAAGATGAGTCCTGCACTGTTCATAGTCAGCATCCAAGCGCCCATACCGGTGGCGCGGACTGCGTAGTTGAGGACTTCAGGTGGGTAGAGGAATGCCAAAGGCGTCCACCCAAATGAGTAGGAGCCCATAAATAGGAAGATCATCGCGACAGTTCCATATATGGCAGCTGTGTTGTGCGAGTCTCCGTAGAACTTCATCAAAGCCCCGATAATGTACAGACAGACAGTGAGCATCGCGGTCGAGACAAGCGCGTTTGGTCTTCTTCCAATCCTGTCCGCATAGTATGTGCCAACCAAGGCACACAGGAGACAGAAGGCATTAAGGACCACATTCTAAATCCCGGTATTAGTCGCTGGGAGGAGAAGAATTTCACGTTGTGACTTACAATAGCGAGCTGCGTGTCGGAGTCGGTGATACCTGCATTGGAGAGCATGTCACCGAAATAGCTAGAATGACGTTTAGTAAGTTGGGGGCAGGGGTTTTCTGGGTTCGGTGTTGCTGAAGCAAGACATGATAATATTGATAGTACTCACTAGCTAGCGATCATGTTTCCTATATGACAAATACTGGGTCAGTCATATGATCTGCACTAAAGATGGCAGGATAGAGAGGTGGTGAGAGAGTGGCTACCTGGAATGATGGTCGCCAAAGCGCAGCTGATCACAAGCATCAATCGCCTTCTAGCCGTGGGCGTCTTGAATATCTGCACGACTCCCATAGAATCACTCGCGTTCTTCTCAAACTCCAAGGTGTCAACTATCTGCTGAAATTGGGTAAGCACCACGGCATCGTTCTCATCTCCATCGGCATGGAACTGCGCCACAACCGTAATGGCCTCCTCTTGGCGTCCAACATATGTGAGCCAACGAGGTGATTCCGGTAGGAAAGGAAGAATCAGGATGCACATGACGCTGAAGAGAGCCTGGACAAGGGAGGGAATACGCCAGGCCCATGTAGAGTTCATCTTGGATGTTCCGTAGGTAACACCTGCAGCAATGAAGCCACCTATCAGTGGAGAATTAGCGTATTGCTCTCATGTGTCAAAAAATACCAAACTTTTCAAGGCCCCTACCAACATAGTAAAAGTCATTCATGATACCGAGGCCCCAAGCACGCCACTTGTAACTTAAAGTCTCAGCGACAAAGAGGGGTCCGGCGAGCTGTCCAGCTGTAGTACCATAGCCAACCACGATTCTACCAACAACAAACATTGCCATGTTAAGCGCCGCAGTCTGGAGCGCGATGGCGACGAGGGTGATGACAGCGGCCCAAAAAAGTGCGGGCTTACGGCCAAGGTTGTCAGTGACTTTTGTGTACGTGAAACCAGCGAGAAATCCACCAATATATGGAGATGCCGTGCAAAGTCCTATAGTACTGCTGTTCAGATGGAAGTAATTGGTGTAAGAGGGTAAGATGTTGAGGCCATTTCTGCAGATTGCCAATTAGCCATCAACCCTTCCTCAATCGATCAAATCCGACACTTTGCTTGCGAACGCTCACATCATAGATCCATCATAGCCTGAAGTCTGTGTCGAAGTCAGCCAACATTCCCAAATTCTATTTCTTATTCTCAGTTTGGTAGACATACGGCTGATATGATCGACGAACAGGCGACCATCAGCATTGAAAGAGCAACAGAAGACTTTGGTACCCTAGGTTGCTGCCCAAAGGGAACAAGATTTCTCAGCAAGTTGGCCATGGTGAAGGGAAAAAAGTGCAATTGAAAATGAGTCAAACTTGGACTTTCGAGATTAGTCGTTCCTTGCGTCAACAGGCGGTCGACGGTCTCAGGTAACCCTGGACTTTTTAATTTCCTTGAGTTATCGGGGAGTTATGTGTCCTCAGCGAGGCCTGGCTTGATGTCTAATTAGTCATGCCGCCTTGGACTATTTGACTTCTTCCTTCCTTTTTGGTCTTTTTGCCGAACCGAAGGAACCCAAACAAGCGTTTGTATTGTCAACTTGTCGAAGAAACGCTCCCGATGGCTGCGACCCGAGCTCATATCAGCTTTGGCCTCCAGACACACTCTCAAGGCCTTTAGAAGAGGCTATCCGGTACCCGCGGGGTGCGGATACCGGTTTGGGTGGGCGAAAGGCATGCATATGTACCTTCGTTTACTCTCCGAATACGGGAATGTGGAGAAGCCACGGGTAATATAAGATAGGGCAAGCAGCCACTGTGGTCACCCCAAGGCCCCCAAGAGCAACCCCAGACCCAAGATTAAGCACTCAACAAAATGACTTTTGACACCGAAGATATCTTATCTAAGCTCACCACCAGCCAGAAGGTTTCCCTCCTAACTGGTACGTACGTTCATACACTGACCACGTGGGTTCACATTGAATCTCAATCCATTGAGCTAATCCAGCATTTGTCTTTAACCAGGTCTGGATTTCTGGCACACTACACCAATCTCCACTCCCAATGTTCCCAAGATCCGCATGAGCGATGGATCGAGTGGTATTAGGGGTACTCGATGGTTCGAAGGCGTGCGAGGTGCTGCTATCCCATGCGGTACAGCCCTGGCAGCTACTTGGGATAAAGACTTATTGAGAAAGGCTGGTGTCTTACTCGGACAGGAATGTCTAGCTAAGGGAGTACACGTCTGGCTGGGGCCTACCGTCAACATCCAGCGAGGACCGCTGGGAGGCCGAGGCTATGAATCGTATTCAGAAGACCCTCATCTCACGGGAATTCTGGCCAGCCAGATCATCCAAGGCTGTGAGTCGACTGGCGTGCAAGCGACTATCAAGCACTTCATCTGCAACGATTCGGAAGATGGCAAGATCGCGTTGAGCGCCATAGCCACTAACCGAGCTCTAAGGGAAATATACATCCGTCCGTTCCAGATAGCTGCTCGAGATGCTCGCCCCAAGGCTATGATGACTGCCTACAACAAAGTCAACGGCAAGCATGTTTCAGAGAGCAAAGAATGGCTTCAGGGTGTGGTGAGGTCTGAATGGGGCTGGGACCCATTGATCATGAGCGACTGGTGAGGCATACCCGACCCCGCGACAGGACAAAATTTTGCCTGTATGACATTCTCACTGAGACAATCCAGGGTCGGAACGTATTCCACCATCGACGCAATCAATGCAGGTCTTGATTTAGAAATGCCTGGTCCAACAATCGCTCGCGGGAGCGTTGCCGAGCTGGCTGTTTCTTCCTCTTTGATAAAGGCATCTGTTCTCAACGAACGTGTGAGAAGGGTTCTCCAGTTCGTGAAGGATGGCGTCGCTGCTGCCGTTTCTGATGTCGAAGGCCAACGAGACTTCCCCGAGGACCGAGCAGTGAATCGTCAGTTGGCGCAAAGCAGCATCGTGCTTCTCAAAAATGAAGGCAACATTTTGCCTATTCCCAAAACTACCAAGCGAATTGCCCTCATTGGGTCGCATATCAAAAACGCTTCAGTCGGCTCGAGCGGCGCCACAGCCCTAGAGACGTATTACCAAACACACCCATACGAGGCAATCAAAGAGAAACTTGGAACAGATGCTGAAGTACGATATGCTGTTGGAACGTACACGCACAAGATGATGCCTGTCCTCGATGAGAGGTATATGAGCAATATCCACCTCCAGCTATCTAATGGCCCCGCTTCCACTGAGAAGTGGGAGGCAGTGACTGATATTCCTATGACGAAGACATTCTTCCAGCTCTTGGACTATGTCAACCCTGCCCTCCACAAGAAGATTTTCTATGGTACCCTCGAAGGCGATTTCGTTCCGGATGTATCTGGCCCGTGGGAGTTTGGCCTTGCAGTTCACGGAACAGCCAAACTCTTCATCGACGGCGAACTTCTGATCGATAATAGCGAAAACCAAGAGCCGGGTACTTCATTTTTCGTGAAAGGTACTGTCGAAATGCGTAAAGTTGCAAACTTTGAAGCCGGCCAGCTGTACAAGATACGCCTAGAGTTCGGAAGTGGCCCTACCACTACCCTCCAATGTGCTGATAATGGCGGCGTTGACTTCGGTGGAGGTGGTGCTTACATCGGCGCTTGTCCCCTGCTTGATCCCGAGGAGGCCATCTCCCAGGCTGTCGAGGCAGCGAAGTGGTCTGAGTACGCTGTTATTTGTACTGGACTTAGCGTAAGTGGTCCCCTGTTTACCATTTTACCCTTATCATCTCTATCTAGGCTGATTGCCAAACTTGCGCGCAATGTTAACTTGACGGTAGGGCCAATGGGAAAGCGAGGGTTTCGATAGACCCAATGTGGACTTACCCCCCAATGTAGACAAGCTCATCAGCAGCGTTGCAACGGTCTGCAAGAACACAGTAGTTGTGAACAGATCCGGGATGCCTGTGACTATGCCCTGGACCTCTGAAGTCCCCGCGATCATGCAAGCTTGGTATGGTGGAAACGAGGCAGGAAATAGCATTGCTGACGTGCTCTTTGGCGACTTTAACCCCTGTGGTAAACTGGCCATTTCCTGGCCGCGCGAGTTAAAAGATAACCCAACCTACCTGAACTGGGGTCCCTCTGGAGGGCGAGTTTTGTTTGGCGAGGACATATTTGTTGGATACAGGTACTACGACAAACGCCAGCAACAGCCGCTATGGCAGTTTGGACATGGGCTTTCATACACGACATTCTCAACTTCAGCCCCTAGGGTTTCTGTCACTGAAGGTGGGGATGCCTTCTTGTCCGGAAATGTGACGTTGAACGTCAAGAACATGGGGCCTATGGATGGTGCAGAAGTGCTGCAGCTCTACATTATGCCGATCACTTCGAAAATATCTAGACCACTTAAAGAGCTTCAAGGCTTTGAAAAGGTCTTCTTGCGCGCAGGTGAAGAGAAATCGGTCAAAATTGAGATTGACAGGTATGCCATGTCTTACTGGGATGAGATCGAGGATAAATGGTGCTTGGAGAAGGGCGAGTACCGTGTTGTCATTAAGGGCGGCAACCGCGGCGGGCAGGATGATGTTTATGAGACCCTTGACTTGACGATCAAGGAAACTCGCTGGTGGCTGGGATTATAAATGATGGAATTGTTTTGACACATCACTCTGTTGCCCGCCGGCAGGTAGTGTTCCTTGTTACATACTCCTAACCAAGTGTCAAGTGTATCCATTCCCCCCACCCCGGGGAGAGTGTTGAGTTTTCAGCGATTGTCAATCCCGCTGTGAGTTTGGCAGATACCGAGTCATCCTCCCTGAGGAATGTTCGAGAAGTTGTATCACATCCTTCCCCCAGGGGGCCATCTCAGATAGTAAAGCATCTTAAATAATATCCTATACTCTAGTACATGAACGAGCGAGCCCTCGCTCGCATTACTCGTCGCCTGATTGGCCGAATCAGCCCTGTCTCAGCCGTGCTCCCGTTCCCCGAGGGTGCGTGCCCGTAAGGACGGTATATCCTCCATTGACTCAGAGATATCATAATTGCTTCTTTACACGGCCCGTATAGGAATAGTGGCGGCGCGGTGTAGAACGACGCGTCCGTAGCCGTGACCGTGACTGCGATCGCGTTCGCGTCCGCTTCGCTTCTTATATTTCTCTTCTTGTGGCACCGGACCGATTCGCCTTCCTCTGTCCGCGCGAGGGCGCAGATAGTTCAGTATCTCGAGATGGATCTCTTTATATACAACGCCACGTGCCAGATATGGATCTGCATCGACTGTTGTTACGCCGTTACGCCTCGTCAATTCGATACTCATCTCTGTCGCCATCATCGACACCATCCAGTAGCTAGAACCGCGGAGCTTCGTTAGGCTGCCCTGGCCGAGATGTTAAAACGACCTTGGCTGGACCCATCGCGGGAGCCGTGCAGATTCCCTCCACCCGACTCCGCGCCTATTCCCGGTCTTCCTGTCTACCCTGGCTTACGCTGCCCCCGCTGCTCCTACGTGTCGCGATCGTTGGCGATAATACGTTACTATCTAAGACGCATACATCCGGAGACCCGACGACCGCGTGGCCGTGCTTCTAAAGCTAAGCCTGATATTGCTGCCGCTGCAGAACTAGTAAGCTGTCAGCGGTTCTTTGTGTCCGGTTCCGAGAGCGGATTTTTTAGTATGATCCTACCGTCTCCGATCAGGCGATAACGGCTAGCTAGTATAGTGACCGATGCTAAGTTTATTCAGGCCTAGGTACACCGGGATCTCTAGGTGATGATAGCTAAAGAAGTTTAATAGGGACTATAGATTACCTCCTAGAAGCATACTACTAAAGTATCGCTATAGCTAGAGCTTACCTAGTGGCCGAAATACCTTTAAGGTCATAACTTTTCTGAGGTAGTAAGTCTAGGTATACTTCCTAATTCCTCTTGCGAACTACTGCTTGCCGTGTTCGCGCAGAGTGTTAAACGATTGATTAAGCGTGTATATCACACTATCTAGGACCGGCGGATTAATAAGTTTGACTAAATCCGAATCAACAGCTTTATCTCACGTCCGCGTATTTAGGAACGACCGATCCTAGTGGATCTAAAACTATCTATATATACCCGGTACTAGTAGGTATAGTAGCGACTGATCTGTTTCGCCTACCGTAGTAGTCGGCTAGATCAAGAGATTACCCTGCGCTATTAGTTAACGACTACTTAATTTGCTAAGTTAGACTAGATAGAGAATCTTAGTATGTAACTACTGGTAGAGCTATCCTTAGCAGTCTAGGATTAGCTAGATAATGCCTGTCTCGCACTCTTGATTGCTTTGCTCGACTACCCGCTTAAGGGGGACCTATTTGAGAGTACTGTTATTGGCTTCCTTGCTGTTCTTAGTGTGGATGTCGAACGTTAGACGTTTCGGGAACCGTACGGATATACTAGCAATCTATTAGCCCTTATAAAGATAGCTTAGATACTAGTAGTGGAGTAGGCTGTCTAGATAGCCGATAATAGTCTTATCGCCTACCCTAGAGATGCGCTAGATAATATGCGGGAGCGGTTCCTCCTGTATAGAGTTCGGGCACCCTTTAGCTAGATTAGCTATTTACGTATGTACGGTAAAAAGGTCTAGAATAGTACTACTAGCCTAGGTTATATCTATTAGAGTGATAACGAGTAGACCTTAAGCTATAAGGGGCTACGCCTAACTATAACGGATTTTTAGCGTTTTGCCTAGACGGAGGCGATATTAGCTTAATCTAATCTAGAGTAACTTTTCTTACTTTATAAAGATGAGGAGCGAGAGATAGTGGTTCTCCTCCTAGCACTACATTAGCTCTAAGATAACCCTATATATAACTAGCGAGGATAGAATTTCCTTTATAATCCGCGTAACTATAATATATTAACCGTTAACGGGGAGCGGTAGCTTATAGACCGGCTACTATAAAGTAACTTGTTACGCGGCGAGTTTCTCGAAGTTCGGAAGTATAATATATAGGTTATCTAGCGTGTATCTACGGTAGATAACTATCTATAGTAGGTAGACTGATTTCTTTATCGACTTCTACTACTAGTATATATTACTAGAGGCTAGCCTCTACGGGCGACGGAGCTCCTGAGCTTACGCTATAGTAATACTGTCTATAGGCGATATCGAAGTATTTTTATTAAACACGGACTTATTAGTACCGTTACTATATATTATAAGGGGTATTCGGTGAGTAACTTAACGAAGATTATCTACTATTACCTCCTAAAGGTAGTTAGTAAGCTAGTAGTCTACTATCTTTAGTTAGTCCTCCCTTTTCGATAGGCTATTAAGAGACTAGCCTACCGACGAGAGGGCCCGCCGTTACTATTCCTCTAGCCCTAAGGAGAGGGGACCTAGGATAGTAGTCGCCTTTAGACTATCCTATAACGGGAGGCTTAGATATATCTTAAGACCTAAATAAATATCCTCTCTTACTAGTATACAGCGATTACTATATCCCGGGTATACTTAAAGTATAGCGGCTTTAAACGTGACTATAGCATAGATGACCCTGTCTTTAATAAGTAAGCCAGCTATTTATTATGGACTGCTGTAACTATATACGCACGGGGGTTATAGGAAGCACCTAGTTATATTAAGGCTCGGCGACGACGGTATTAGGCTATTAGTCGAGAATAGTATAGATTCCTAGGATTCGAAGTGTCACTTAGGCCCTAAAAGCGGGTATATACAGATGTCGAGCAGGATAATAATAATACTAATATCAAGAGAGTGCGATAAAGCGAGTGGGCGATATGACGATGTAGTCAGGTATGGCTATAGGATTTACTATAGCGATAGGATGTTTTATGTAAGATATAGCAAGCTTAGCATAGAAGTAAATAATAAATATAGTAATCGTGGGTAACGCTTCGGTAGAAATTCCTCTACGATTCTAAGATCTCTATCTTTCTTTTCTTTCTCTAGCTTCGATACTTTCATCCTTAGTAACGAATTAATATCTTTTCGATTAGGTAGAGCTATCTATATAACCGAACTTAGGGTCCTTTATTCTCCTATACGTTACTACCTATTCACTAACCCGAAAGCGCTTAGCTCCCGGACCTATAGATTTTAAAGGTTGCTTTAGCGCTATATTAAAATAACTTTATTCTATATAATTTAATTATCGTATATAGATACTATAGGATATCAACGGCTATAGGATATTAACGGCTATAGCCTATTCACGGCTATTATTATATAATTTGCCACTTAATATCTCAAATATAAATATAGGCGATATCTCCTGCCAGAGGCCATCTGAATGATTATCCTGAAATATTCTTTAACATCACTAACTATTACTATCAGTCATCAACATCAATCTTTATTAGTAATCATCCTGATTACTTATCTTTATCTTAACCTTATCAATATCTACTATCTTTTAAGATAGTCCTTCGAACCCTTATCTACTTCTTCAACCTTGCTTCCTATACGCCCTTATAGCCTGCTCACATTAATCTATCCTTTTAAACCGTCTACACCGTAATATAACGCTAACGACGGTAGGTAACCCTATCTAATAGGGGTAAATCGGATTAGGTCGACGCGATTTGTTTTGTTAGGCCCTACTTTTCCGATTTTAGTTTATTCGATTTCACTTTTTATACTATATTCTTTTTAACCTTCCTAGTAAGCTACTAATCCTAAATTGTGTTAGTTTAGCGAACTAGTGGTTATGTATAATCTATTATAATCTAAGAAGGATTCGGGTTGAATTTAGGTAGTAGAAAGGTTTTTAAAATAGTGGATCTCTTGATAGGGTGCGGGTGCGGGACTACCCGACTATTTAGGTGCGACCGGTAGATTTATAGATTTCTGATATCTGTAAGCGATTTCTATTTAGGTCTATTCGATTTAATTACTATCTACCCTATTCTTTTCAATTTTCCCGGGTAGCTACGAACTCTAGATTAACGGTACTTAGAGAAGTAGTAGTTCTGTATTAGTTATTATAATCTATGATAAATTAGTGTTTAATTAAGGTGGTGGTAAGGATTTTAAAATAGTGGATCTCTTAATAGAGCGCGGGTGCGGAACCTGTCTATAAAATGCGACTAGTGGAAATATATGTATTCCTAATACCCGCAGACTATCACTATCCATAAAATTCGGCTAACACTAACTAGTTAGTTTAAAAAGCGTTATAATCTAAATTGACCTTGCTAATTAATCTATGAAAACGAGTAAAAGGATAACGTATACGCTACATTAGTAGGTTTTAAATTATATAGAAGGTAGAAAACACGGGTCGGACTTTAGAGGCTCTATAAGAAGGCTTGCTTCTATTTCGCCGTAACCCGACCGACTAAGTCTATTCGATTTACTCTGGTCCGAGTTTGTGCGATTTACTAGTACCTAAGTCTATCCCATGGGTGTAAACAAAATAAGGCACGTTTGGTTTTTTAGGGTTTTCTTAACTATGGCCCCACTTCCCCGGGAAGGCCCTCATTTAGTTTAGATTTGGCGCCTGGTTTGGTTTAGATTAAGAGCATTGAGAGACCTAAGATTTACACAGTTTAGAGAATTAATTTTGATTTATCGCCAGTTTCATTTTCCGAGTATTTGGAGTATAAAAAGGTCGGTCTTGGCGCGGTTAAAGTTAGTGGGTTTTTTTAATAGGGTGCGACCGGGAACGGTACGGGCACCTAGTATTCCATCTAGTAGAGTCTATCACTAGCTTAATCATGTACAATAATGCCAGTCACGAGACGGTCGTATATTATCAGACGGGAGTTTTCAGGGGTTTTGTTTATATCTCCGAGTATCTATCTCTAGTGTCAAAGGTAATCTAGCTTCTAGCAGGACTATCTAGTTACCGATTTCTTAACCAGAGTCAGTACTCTATATACTAGATATCGCTCACGATATATATTCACACCACTAGGTTTCTATCTACTATATCACTTCTAACCGCCGACTAGTTATTTACTCTACTACTAGAGTACCTAGTCATTTTGTGTCGTAAGTGCTAGCACGCCATTCGACTAAGTGGTATTATTCAGTATCTTTAATATAGTAGCTATAAGATTGCTATGTCGTATACCCGCCGGATCTAGGAGAGGGTATAGACGTAGGGTAGATACGTCGAGGATCCGTAGTTTCTAGAGCTTCCTAAGGCCGTCTATCGGCCTATTAAGGGTTTAGCGATTCATACGGATAGTTTATTATGTACCGTTACCGATAACTATAGCCACGTGTATCGATCGTTAAGCAGTCTTCGGTAGTATTAGCGTCACGAGCACGGCTAGGCCACTATACCCTATAGCTAAGTACCGTAACGAGATATACCTATTGTCTAGTAGGCGATTAAGGAGGCTAGTTAGCGGGTAGTATACTAGCGATTCTTCCTAGCCGGTGCGGGTTTGTATTATATTTATATTCGATAGCTATCTAGTACTGTGAGCAGGCTATAAGGGCGTATAGGAAGCAAGGTTAAAGAAGTAGATAAGGGTTCGAAGGACTATCTTAAAAGATAGTAGATATTGATAAGGTTGAGATAAAGATAAGTAATCAGGATGATTACTAATAAAGATTGATGTTGATGACTGATAGTAATAGTTGGTGATGTTGAAGAATATTTTAGGATGATCATTCAGATGGCCTCTGGCAGGAGATATCGGCTGTATTTATAGTTAAGATATTAAGTGGCAAATTATATAATAATAGCCGTGAATAGGCTATAGCCGTTAATATCCTATAGCCGTTAATATCCTATAGCCGGTAATATCCTATAGCCGGTAATATCCTATAGCCGGTAATATCCTATAGCCGGTAATATCCTATAGTATCTATATACGATAGTACACAATGGGATGGTCTAGTAGTGGAATTAGCCCTATATGAGCTAATCTTTCATGCCAGCGTTTAATAATAGCTATTTTCTTAGCTTCTTCATCAGTTTGAATAGCTAGGATAGCTCTATATCTTTCTAGTCCTTTAGGACAAAGAATATTAATGTTTGCCTTATATAGGCCTGCCTGCTTAGTAGCAGTAAGTAAGGTAGTCCTATTAGATATAGGCCTATTAGATATAGTATATATATCCTTGTTATTATATATATCTTTAGTATATATAAAGGCCTTATCCTTATAAAAGGTAGATATTATATCCTCTAGGCAGTTCGTGCTTAGGATATTAATGCCTAATTCAGGCATATATAAAACGTTTTTCAATATATAGATATAGTTAGTGTTGAATCTTACTATAATATCTCCTTGATAGTTGATTTGAACTGATTTTGCTTTTCCCCATACAACAGATTTATTTGTAGGCCAATACTTATAGAAATATTCCAATTTATTAACAATAGAGATAGTAGCAGCAGTATCAACGATAAATTCAATATCAGATAGGATAGATTGATTCGATAGCAATTTAGCAATCTCCTTTGGTTCAATCTGGTGTTTTTGATGGTTTTGGTTAAATATACTGTATATATCATCAGTATATTCACTAACTGCTTGTATTGGCTCTTGGGGTAAATAGGTAATATATACCTTAGGCGAATTGATATCAGTATTAATATCGATATTATCATCGATATCCATAGAGAAGGTAGGGCTATTAATAGATTCACTAGCGTTATAGCTAGTAGGATAGCTATCAGATAGGCTATCAGGTAGGCTATCAGGTAGTCTTAGCAAGCTAAGGGTTACGAATAGGAAGTGGCTCGCAGGAGCAATGGGAAAGACGAAGTCCTACTGGATAGTAGAAGATGAGATGCATGAATTGTTATCTTCACTTAGCTAGGATATCTTTATGGTATTTATCTTCTTGATCTCTTCTTTCTGTATAGTCTTTATGCGGTAGTAGTTATTGGCTGCATTCGGTTTATTTCTTGTATGCCGCATGCGGTGGTAATTCGTTGCATCTGATGGTAGTATTTCATAGTACTATTATTGTATCCGGTAGCAGTAGTATCTTATT
>JAPDFA010000208.1:0-14477 GCA_027569415.1 Penicillium janthinellum
TGCAGATACAGCCGCGAGCGAGGCTACAAAAGTGGCGAACAGCGCAGCGGATAGTGTCTCGCAGGCATCGGCTGCGATTGAAACTGCCGCCAGCCAAGCCCAGAGTCGTGTGGAGTCTATTGCCAACGAGCTGAAGTTGAATCTCCCCGCCTACTATGTAGTCGGGCTATGGGATTACTGTCAGGGACAGACGTTTGATGCCCGGCCGTCAAACTGCACCAGACCAACGACGTCTTTCTCGTTTAATTTGTTGGACATCTTCAGGTCCATCTCACCGGCGATCAACGACCTGTTCCCCAGCAACGACACCAAAGATCTCACAAGATCACTCAAGTTGTCTAAGTGGGCCATCTCTGCTTATATCGTGGGCTTTGCAACCACTACTCTTTCCTTGGTTGTAGGGCTTGCAACAACGTTCTGCGAGGTAAAGAGTGGATGGTTAAAGATTTTACAAGTGCTGTCCTCAACGGTACGTTTGAACCTACAGTACCATCCACCCTATTGCAGATACTAAGTAATTCTAGGTGGGGGCTATTTTCATACTTGTCGCCTCCGCGCTGATGACAGCGATATATACGGCGCTGACGGCTGCCGTCAAAGTGGTGCTAGGAAGTTTTGGTGCCCATGCGTCGCTCGGCGTACGTATGTTTGCAGCAACTTGGCTGGCAGTTGCTTTCTCGTTGTTCTCGTGGCTCACATGGATTATCGTCTTGTTCTGTTGTTGCATCTGATTGGCCCGTATGTCCGTCAAGAATGGTAGATGGTAGATGGTAGATAGTGGAAATACGATTGTGATTGAGCAGTCGGAAGTTTTTTGCTTCAGGCTATTCAATAATTTAGAGACTATGAGCTTCGCAATAGAGTGTTGGAAAGTCAGGCCAGTGACCGCCCTTGGGGTTTTAGGCTACAAAGATGGTTGTAGGTGCTCCCCTCTCTGTAGCTTCAACGGTTCCACCAGAAGACGGCGTGCCGGAGTTAGATCACGACGAGGGAAGGCATGGCTGGCAGAAAAACGGTGATCGATCGGACAGAACTCCTCACAGGATGCTTGTGCACCGCACGCTTGGTCAATCAAGTCAAACGTCGACTCTTGCAGGTCGTGGAGGATTCTGTAGGCATGACCAAAGCTTTGACTGGACAGATCCAACGTCACTGACTGTTGACGCCGGAGCGTTTCCTCCGATGCTTGCTCAGTCAACTCCTGCAGACGTTTGAGCAGGCCATAACAAGCGCGGTAGTAGGCATTTTCGCCCTGCTGTCTGCCGATCTGGCGGACGATTTCCACAATATCTTCCATCGCGCGGGGACAATCGAAGCCGCATATGGACTCATGAGCTACACGGTCGTCTGATGGACAGTTTAAATGGCTGTTATTAGAACGATAACGAGAGTACAAGTTCGGCTTCACCAATGCATACAATTATTTTTTTGATGGAGTGGTGATTGCCATGGGCTTATTCTCGAGGCCGAAAATTTGAACTCCACCGTTTCCCTCAGGTTGAGAAGGTGAACCAGGCAGGGGCAACGGTGGACATCGTAGCTCACTTATAAGGCCATTGAATAGAACCTGAGAAGATTATCTGTAGCCAAGCTTACCGCCATATCAATATAAAATCTTGTCGAACTCTCGACCTTCCTCCTTGAGACCGTTGTATCAGCTTTCAACAAAGATGTCTCAGGCCAAAACCGAGAATTTACGTGACTGCGCGGTCATCACCCTGATCGGCATTTTTGGGCTCTCATACTTTTCCCTCTTTGCCCTCCAGTACCTGATATTCCATTTCCCATCTACACCTGCCGACATCGTCCAGACCCTCTCCGTGCTCTTCTTTGCGATCGGTGTAATTGGTTGGTATCTACTGTCTCTTTCCTATCGTGTGATTACTTCGATTCACGAGGATCATGCGGCTTGTTGGCAAAAGTTGGAACTTGGAGGCGTTCCGCTCCTGATTTGGACCACGACACTTCCCACCGTGACGCTTCTGTTTCCTACCCAGCCTTTCCTGCAGTTGGGGTACCTGGCTATGTTCAGTCTTGTTTTCGTGGGAATTCTGGTAGATCTCTTCATGTACGACCCCAGTGTTGCGGCGATACGGGTACGCTTTCCATATTGCTGTACCTCGCTTGGCATCCTTGCCCTGGTTCCGATCATCCACTCGTTCACAGAATCTCCAAATGCTGCTTCCGAACTGGCTATTGCTTTCGGTCGCATGGCTGTGATGAACACGATGGGTGCGGCGTTTTACCTTCTCCGCCCCTTGGAGCGAACGGGACTGGTTTCCGGATGGCAGCCGAGCCTGTATGTGATGCACTTCGTGTTGGCCTACAGCGCTACTACCTACTCTCAAGCAATTCAGCAGGGTTAACACTGAATTGTATCTGATGTGCATTGCTAGTTCCTACAGCATTCTCTCGTTCTTGATTGATAGGTTAGCGAATGACCGTCATGATTGGCAATGGTCGAGATTTGCCATAGAATCTCATTCGGCAACAGGAAGGTGATGATTCGGGGCCTGGTGATCTTCTGTTCGTGTACAGTATTGACGGCCTCTATTTACTATAGAGCAATGCCCTGTAAAGCGGCTTTTGTTACTTACTGTATTACTGGAGAGCATTCATCACCCTTTTACAATCACCCGGTAGAAATCGAAACCAATCAGACCTTCAATGATGGAAATGGTTTTCAACTGATCAATTTTGGTGTCTACTTTCTCCTGCATCTTTTTGTGTTGTCTTCCACCGAAACTTTATCAGTAACCGGTTTGAACTGACGCTCTGTTTCCGTACCTTGTTTGAGAGTTATATTTTATCAACGTTGACAGAACTACCTCGGTCACTACACGTCATTCTCTCCGTCCATGTTTAAGAAGTAGATCAGAGCTTCTCTTCTTCCAGTCGCTTGATGTCACGATCGATAATCTACCAAGCGAAGAGAAAAATGAGTACGCCCACAAATTATCTGTCCGAAGTCATCTTTCTAGCGTTATCGATGTGTCCGAAAGCTGCCATTACTCTGCTTTACGTCCTAGCTTACAGCAAGGCCTCTCTTTATCATTCTACCTTGAATAGTGAGGTGGCCGTTGAGAAAATACAAGTGATGGAATTGGACTGCTGTGGCAGTGACCACAGTTTTGTTTACTGCATTTCCCCTTCCACCATATGTTTCATGACCTACGATTTGCTCAACGTCTCCAAGTCTCTGTTGGCTCTACTCCACCACTTGTGGGTGTGGACCCTAGTTGAGGAGCAAATGCGTTGAATGGGGAGAAATCGGCCAATACTATAGCATCTGGCGTAATCGTTATTTCGTGAAAAATTCAACGCCTTGGCCGGACCCAGTGATCCTGTAGAACGTCGCTGTTTGTCTCTTCAGTTCTCCTATTATATCAAGTCCAGTCAAAACTTCGTATTCAACAGACCGTCCTCGACGGGGTCGGAGATTCTTGATAGTAGCCCCAGTGATTTGTCATTCGACAGCAATGTCCTCCTTCAGATACTTGAAGTCCTCAAGACCAATTTCTCTGCAACTAGAACGCCAAATTCTATTAAGGCGGTACCTTCTTTTGACGTGAAGCCATCTCTTATAGTGTTCGGAAGGAGCCCAACAAGGACAGGAACGGCGCGTAGCAATTGTTGATATTTAGGATGATTGTGCATGACGACAGAAACTTCGAAGTTGTGGAGTCTCTCTGCAAGTGTAGTTCCGCTTTGATGCCGATGCTGTATGAAGTGCCTAACGACGTGGTGAGCGAGACTTTGCGTCCCGCCTAGCAAGCAGGATCCTACTCTGTTGGGAGGATGGCTCTTAGGCTGCTTCTTGAACGCCTTTGGTAGGAGTGCATTCATGGCTCCTTTGAGAATTTGATGGTTCCGATGCTCGAAAACCAAATTCTTTCGGGGGGTCCCATATTGTGAAGGGTCACCTGGAGCAGTGCGGTTTGGTTGTAGTTCCGCCTGCAGTATTGAGACTGGTTTGTCTGTCA
Source organism: Penicillium janthinellum (assembly GCA_027569415.1). Classification (NCBI taxonomy): domain Eukaryota; kingdom Fungi; phylum Ascomycota; class Eurotiomycetes; order Eurotiales; family Aspergillaceae; genus Penicillium; species Penicillium janthinellum. The sequence continues at coordinate 3,984 of JAPDFA010000208.1, forward strand.
GCTGTGGCCCATTTTTAGTTGTCTGGCTTGCCGGTGTTTCCGAACCGGTGAGACTAGGATCTTTTGGCGGAGGAGCGGCCTCGTCAGAAGCAGATGAAATGTTTTCATCGCTTCCGTGTAGGATGAAGCTTTTGTTGACAACTTCAATGCTTCGCCCAGTTGCCAGGCTTGCAACTTCATCTTCAGGATTCAAACGCCCAGATAGTGCCCCCAAGCGGCTCGGTTCCGGCGCACCCAATGGAAGCTCCATACTTTTGAGATATTTAATAGATTTGGTACATGAATGCAAAATCCTGACACCGTTGCACGCAGGAAATAGGGATAATAAGTGCTCTCGTGGAGCATGGGGGCTGAGCGTAGACAAAGTCAAGCCTTGCATAACGTCCTAGAGCACGTGCGAAGAAACTAAGGGAAGTGACTTTAATCATGGCAGTAAATTATTATGAAGAGGCGGTATTTTCGCCAGGCTCTTGGCGACAATATGTCACGCGGCATTTGTTATCTTTGCATCAGTAAAAGATCTTTGCAGTCCTCGGATATAAATAGCGCCTACTGTACTTTATAGCTCTACATTTTCTACAATTCGAGGTTTGGACAGCCCCGGCAACAGGTTTAGAGGGTGCTCATGCGCAGTTTAGAGACCATCCCTGGTGTTGGACTGAGCTACGTCGTTCTTTGTTCCATTTGCTAGAGTTCCATGGGCCGCGAATTTGTTCTACTAATGTGCAAGATGGCCGGTGGTTCAATCAATGAGTCCTCTTACATAGTTATCGTGGTGTAATGACGCTGTGACAGGTAAGATCGTAGCAATTGTTAGAACCTGGCTCCTCCGATGTTTCTGACCTCGGCCCTCTGTAAGCAGTAGCATCGAGAATGGGTACGTTTTGTTTGACCGGTGAGCGAGACTCTGCATGAGACTGTCGCAAGAGATTGGCCAGCCAAGGATAAATGCAAGACTCCACTAGCAGCGCTCCCTTATAGCGGATCAGAGGGTGCTATGGTTTTGCCATTTACTCATTTGGGTTCCCGGTCCTGTGAAATGTCAAACGGTTGCGCACAACGGTGAACGGCGACCTGTACAGGGCGTTTACATTTACTACCGGATGATGTTCATGGAGCCCTAAGCAAATTTAATCCCGCAACAACTCCCTATGCTCCTACTTTTTGACCTCTTGATGGAGAAATGACTGAATCACACCCTTACTCTCAACTATCGTTTGAGAACCGTGATATTTCTTTCTCGCTTTGAGAGTGAATAGAGTCAGGCTCCACAGTGACCGATACAACCCTAATAGAAGCAGCGGATCGCATCCAAGCTTGAACTCGTCTGGAATACCTATGACCGAAGCGCTGAAGAATGTATACGATAGCAAAGAAAGCCCCACCCCCGATACTGCGCCCAATGTTGCTCCTAGAGATTGTCTTGATATGGTTTGTGATGCGCTGGTATTGGGAAGGACATGCTTCCGATTCTCACGAACAGGTGCAGAGCACCCGGCCCGTTAAGGGAAGGCGCCCTGTTACGCATGATCCGAGGGACGATATAAATTTCGCCTTGCATGGACGGCCACCAAGGCTACCACGAAGCTCGCAAATACCTGAAGAAGTCCAACTTGCCTGATGTTTTCCGTCTTGACATACGATATCCGGGCGTATCCCACACCTCGATGACGCAGACAGTTTAACCGAGATGTGCGGATGGCCGTTTACCGTAGCAGATGAGCTCGTCCGGCGCTCTTAGCGACCGTATTCGTCTTCGAACTGGATGAGATTCCTGTCCAGAAGGAGTTATCTTTCACTGTCGCGGGTCCATCCTCTGCGCAAGAAGACCAACACATGCAATTTTACGGTGTGTTGGAGAGGAATTTTCTGATGCCGCCTTTCGCATGTTATCGTGCCACTCATTGTGCCATAATCTTGGCCGGGCATTCGAAAACGACGGGCGTGACCTCTGTGGGTATTACCGTAAGAAGGAAGCTTTTACCGTGAACAGCCTTGCGGAAGAGTTTTCTAGAGATGTTCAGTGATAGTTTGCAATACCGGATTGGCGGATTCCCGAAAATCAGTGCAACAGATCATCCGGGAGCAGCAGATATATGCTCCTGTAGGTCATGTTGACCACTGCCATGCCATATGGCCTCCTAAGCGAAACTGTTTTTGCTTCAGTGGGAACATAAGATCAATTCCGAACCAAAAATCGAACAGAAGAAGCGTCGCTTGTGATTGGCTTCTCTGGTCCAATTTGCCGGTGAGTGACCTTTCAATGGTGGCGCTGCTGGATATGACAGGCGTTCGCAACCGTAATTGACTGTAAAAGAAAGGTAATTTCCAGAGACTTTCTCTATTAATATTTAACCTCTTTCTTCTACTTGCAAGCGAGCTCAATACTTAGCACGATAGGTTGATAAATCCATTCTGCGAATAGAGTTGTATGGTTTATAGTGGAGCCGAGTCGAGGACGGAGCTCCCCGGACTGCAACATGGATTGCACATACCTCCGGGCTAAGGTGTCTATTTTCACTTTTTGTGCGGAGGCGACAGGCCTTACAATCCTGTACGGGCGATTTCCAGACCATGTGGCCGAACGTGGCCCGTGCGATGGTGGCACAGCCACTCGAGTCGAGCCGTCAGAGAATATAAGTGCGAATGAATCGGCCAGTTGGGCATATTTTTAAATTCAACGCCATAATCGACACCATCTGCAATGCATAGTGAGAATAGTGCTGATGATGCCTCGAGTATATACAGCCGGCCTCCCGAGGTCCCTAAGCGCGCCCTCACATGGGACCTGATTCCGATTGTTCTTCCGATCCGTCATGACCTTCCGGAGATCAATTCGTTGGACCACCAGATTGCGGTCGCACAAGGATCCACTATGGCTCTAGAGACGACCCGGACGCGGATGCAGACCACCAAAGCTAGGAGTCCGCTTTCGTTGTCGGAGCTCAAGGCCGAAAAGCTGCGCCAGCGAGATCAGCATGAGACTGAGAATCAGTTTTATCGTTCATGCTTCGAGAACCTGAGCGAGCTCTTGGTTGATGTTTTGAATGTCACGCACATGATCGAGCTACAGCCCGATGAATTTGGCTCAAGCAGGATTCGAGAAATTATTGTTCGCCTCCGCACGGCGCTCGATAAATCGCGAGTGCGGGAGGCCCAGGCCGAGCAGGAATGGAAGCGACAATGGAGCGTTTCGCGAATCTGGAGGCCAGCCGGGCGGTGGATCTAGGACTCGTGTAGAATGTTCTACTGTACATTGCAGGGAGAGCGGGTGTCTCGAACGTATATGCGGTACTTGACCTCCACTCCGAAAATTGAACTGCATCGGATACCCACAGGTCCACGGGTTGATGCTGTGCTGATACTGGAGAAGGTTGCCATCGTAAATTCCTGTTTTTCTGCAATGTTTCTATGCATATTCCCTGGTAGAAATGTGTACAACATGAATCTTACAGATCCCAAGTGATATGGACCCCCACGCCACCGAAAGCTTGATCCACATCTCGATGTAGATTAACTCAATTACCGAGAAAGTCCGTACCCATCCAGCTTTTCTCGCTCTAGCTACTACCTAGGTAGAGCGAGCTCATTACCACTGCCGGTTGTACATGGCGGCGTGAACAACCTCAACTGACGAGTGCGGGTATATGTTTAGCTTGTATCATGCGAGCTGGATAACCATCATGTTTGCGCGGCCCCTGACAGATCAACGCATGTTGACTTGAATCTATATATGTAAGTATTTAAGCGACAGCATATAGATAGACTAAAGGCACCACCGACTTTGGCGACTTAGCAATCTCATATCATGAGCCAACAATCTACCTGGATCTTGTTAACAATGGTGGTGACCGTCGTATGATTTCGCTCCGTGACACTGTGTTAATTTTGCTAATCACTGCCAGTGCACTGGCCTGGTTATCCGGCCGCCGGAGGACCTTGTTTCCTACCCGGTCAGTGTGTACGGCTTATCCGATCAGTCTGACGTGCCAAAAAGTAATGAACAGACGCAATCACCGAACAATGCTCACCGCACAGTCAGTATGTCAAGCTAGTCGCTGGGTATTAAGTGGAAATACATGTTAATGCGGTTCAGAGCATGCTCCGCATCTCATAGCCCACAAACGAGTGCACATCCGGCGTCCTCGAACTCCTCACTCCCCAGATCATTGACTCTTGTAGGACGGTATTGAAACCAGCAGGCTCTTGGGCCCAGCTTTCACGGTCTATATTCTTCAAACATTCTTCAATTTTCCATCGAATATGCTAGTCACTACCATCTGATGTCCTTCGACATCCATCTAACTAAGTAGTACTCTATGGTTGTATTGATGAGAGAGCATACTCCACTATTGAAAGGTGGAAAGCCTTTGGGATGGCATTGGTAGCTAGTGATAACGTGTCATCTCCAAAAATCTACGTAAAACATTAAATTGCTTTCCAGTCAAAGTGACGTTCCATTTACCTGATGTACTATAGTATTCGAGTTACTTTGAAGTGACGTGACGTCGAAATTCAAGCCGACAAGGCCTTTCTCATTTTGGGTCATTTGTGTTTGATCCTGCTGCATTGTGAGGGCTCGCTATTTTGACTGAAGCCTCGTCTGATTTGTGTTGGCCGTATTTGAGACCTTCTTCTTAGTTTGACTCGTTTTTGCCGTGTTGCGCGTGTTCAAATCTTTAGCGTCCTGCCTCATCGTTTTCGTGTTGGGCGTATTGCAAATGTTCGCTTTTTTGAGCCTCGTTTCTTTCGTTTTGGCTGCCTCACTCACGCTCATTGACTCATCCTCTTTGCCTTGGCTTTTCTGCCTGCAACCTTTGCTTTCTTCCTTAACCTCAATTTTTGGATGCGGGCCGCGTTGCTCGTGTTCGTTGCGGTTTTGGTCGACCTCACTTATTTCGTGTTGGCTGCGTCGCACACATTCGGGTTCCTTCCGTGGTGCCTCATCTTTTCGAGGAGATGGCGCGACTGGGACGGACCGCGCATCTTCTCGTCCTCTACAGATGCGAATTGCTTTTCAATAACTTCCAATGGAGGATCCGTCAACGCCGGGGCTGCATTCTCGTGTATAACGATGAGGGCAACAGAGTATTTGTGCTTCTGAGAACGCCGACGGTGCTAGGTAAGGTGTATTCGCCGTGCCATGCTCGGTTTGATAATCCAAAGTGGAAACAGCCGATGTTCCCCATGGTGATTTGCTATCGCTAAGCTCTTGTCACTTTCTCTATAGTTCTCAGTGGCTGCCGATGCAGAAATTGGAGGGTTAGTCGTGGAGACAGATGTCGCCGGTATGTCAAAGGATTCAAAGTCGGTCGTTCCTTGCTCGGTGACTCCAGAGAGATCCGTGCTCAGGCCTGAAGTTGTCTTGTCGGGAGGCGCAAAGCTCTTGGATGCGCTTTGGCTAATCAGACTGGCCAGGTGCGAGACAATGACATCTGGCTCTGTGGTGTTTGTTTGACCTCTTCGGGGCCACTGGACGAACAAGATCCATCATGGAGTCTGTTTCTTCGGAAAATGGGATTAGTATAGCGAAGGTTCTTAATCGCTTCAAGAGAGCAACTGACGGAGTTCGGGAGAGTTGCAATGAATTGACCAATTTTGAGTCCCGAAGCATGCTGCTCTTGCAAATGTAACATCCTGTTCTCGCCTTGTTCTCGCAGTCCGGCTTTTAATAGTCGGCGCGGCTCTTCATAGTCGATGATAAGGTATATTACCCATCCCAGAAAGTAATAAATTGGCTGCAACATGAAACCGCACTGTACCATTTCATACCTGATGGCAGCTATCTGCTAATTGAAAGCTGACGCGCCGCACCTTAAAGATTGTTCACGAAGAGGGCGGTCAAAGTTGAGGGCTGACAACACACTTTACTGCGGAATGGCCGGTGAGAGGACTTGAGAGGACCTACGCAATCGCTGAAATGTCTAGTAATGCGTGGAACGTACAGTACCCTCTTCAACCGATCAAACAATGTACTCTGCCTTTTTTACCACTGTAGTTCACGACCACTACTTATAAAGGTTCCTAAGAAAGTCAGGATGCAAGCTATGCACTTTAGCAATATACTTCGAGTTGGAGTCCATGGCATCCAAGTCCAGCCGCGTGCAAAAAGAGCAGCTTCGCAAGCGACGCAATAACCTTCTACGGCGCCACAATGACTTTTGGCGCCTATACTCAATTAAGAGCTGGTTAATCATGGAGGAACCTGGCGGTCGGGTCTTCACTTACCATTCTCATCCGAATCTAGCCGCTCCTACCCCGCAGGACATGGTAGGATATATTATAAGCTTCAAAGGGCGTGACTGACAGCCGGGTCTGGTCTGATAGTGCGAACGAGCCCAACCGTCAATCCACAGGACCCCATCGGATTTCCTCACCCTAAGCGAAATGAAAGAGCCAGTTGGAGATCATCCGGACGTCCAAGCTTCAGAAAGCAGCGATACCATCTGGGAATGTATATTCTCATACCTGAATCGCCGTTTCCAAATCAGTAGGTAGAAATTGATCCGAATATGTCAAATTCAAGTGATCTCTCTTGAAAGATGCATGTCGTTTGGCAGGTACTTCTCCAGTAATGAGGACGGTCGAAATATACTTTGACCGCCGCTGTTTACATGCAAGATGGGTCAACTCCTTAGTCTCTTCGGTATCACAAACTATGTCTGGAGCTCGTCGAGAATCTTCCCCCTGTTGAGTCTGATATCGGACCACGAGCGATCGCTAATCCGTTACTATCAATTTATCAGTGGGATGAACCAATCATGTTTGGGTTACAAATCGCTCATCCATTTTCCGTCCCCAAAAACCGTATTCGTTAGTCATGGGTTTATCCCAAAAGAAGGACCAATACTTTCTATTTTTTGGTGACGTATGCGGTCAGACAGGACTCACGTCATGTTTAGGGTGGCGATAAATAGGCCTTTGATCTTGCATTCATGGCTCATTCGTCCCTCATCAAAAATCTGCACCACAGACCATCCTTCAATTATCCGGACATACTGAGCAGAAATGGTCTTGGCTGATCTCAAATATGCAAATCCCTGTCAACCAAGCCCCTCGGATGGAAGGCAAGACTTCGATGCCTAATGCATGATGTCTGCTAGCTTCTAATTCCAGGTATCTTCCAAAGAACACACGGTCTTCTGTGCCGATGGCAGCAGCAATTAGAAGTTTTTTTGTATGATTTGTGTCGTACGACAGCTCCCGCCCTGGTTGAAGAATGCCACTGGTCGTATATCGAAGTTAATATCTTAAAGAGAGAATATATAGCTATAAAGAACTGCAAAACCAGCTTCACCAACTTACACTCACTCATTCTTTCTGGGCCCCACTGCCAAGGCGCTAGTTTAGGAATTGGATATATATAAATGGTCCTGTGTACATTGCGTCATGAGCAAGCTTAATATGACGATGGATTGTGGAGTACAAATGGCTTGCGGTAAGTCTCCTGTGGTAAAGTGGACGAACATAATTCGGTTCCACTGCTAAACATATCAGCAAAAGGATATTTTAGCTTCTACATTCTCTTCTACGTTACCCCATACACGAAGCTTATGCAGCTTTCCTAAGCTGTACAATGGTCAAAGACTTTCTATGACTCTTCGACATATATATCTAATTTGATTCCTCTTCAACCACAACGTTCGCATGCCGGAAATGGCCTTCCGCACTTTCTCTTTTCGCCCCGGCGACATCCAGACTCCATTCAAGAAAATCTTTAAAATCTTGACCTGTGTGATGTTGCCAATTCCGTCTTACGAATGCTTTGGGTTCCGCAAAGAATTACTCGATCGGGTTTAAATCAGGCGAGTATGGTGGTAAGTACAACAGCTTAACACCGGCATTTGAACATAGCTCTGCTATTTGTTCAGTATGGTGAAAAGACGCGCTGTACATGATGAGGACGGATTTTGGCTCCGGCCATCTACCACAATGATAGAGAAGCTGTTCAATAAAGTCCTCAAATATACTCGCGTCTGTAGATCCTTGGACGACTCGCGACATCAAGATGCCATCTTGGCAATATGCTGGGAGAATTTGATACCGCTGGCCGCGCCGGAAACGGGAAAGCTGGACAGGTGTCACCCCGCGTGGGGACCAGCCGGTCCTCCTGAAGCCAGCCCGTTTACCACAGCCTGATTCGTCTATGAAGGCCGGGTGATACGAGGGAAAATCCGAGAGCTGATGTAGATAATGATCTCTCAAATCCGCATTTCGTTCTTGTGCTATTCGTCGTGCTACCTTTTTGGTCCAACCCTGCGATCGAAGGGCTCGACTAATAGTGTATGTGGATACGAGCAGTTCGAATTCATTATATAAGAAGTCTGCCATTTCATCTAGGTACAAATCCGGCTTCTCAATCAAATGGTTGCATAGTGCTTCAAGTATAACGGTGTGATCATACGAGGACGGCCACCAGGGATCAAAGGTGCAAGAACATCGCCGAACATTCGGAGGTTGTTATTGATGGTTATGATCGAACGATTGCTGCAGCCAGCCGCTTCTGCCATCTCTGAGGTGGCCAGCGATCTGTTGCCAATCATTCACGAATCATCACAAGCTGGGAGGGGGCGAGGCGAGGCGCCATGATGGTCTTTATCGCGCTGTCACCCAAAGTTGATGAGGTGGACAAAGGCGCAAGGCAACAAGACGCGGTCTGGGTCGGCTCGGGCCGACAGTCCACCCGAAATCCTACTAAGCCAATGCGCCAATAGACACGCGTCTTCCTAACAGCCGTACGTCTGTTGGCGACTGCCCCGCAGACAGAACACAACACCGGAAGACTTTAGATCGGCCGCGATATCAGCTAGGCGACCGTACAGCAGATGTGCTACTATAACCAAAAATGACGGATCCCAAAATCTACACCGTCGGCTGGATCTGCGCTATTACTGCTGAATATGTTACCGCCCAAACCTTCCTCGATGAACAGCATGCGGGCCCGGAGTCCTTACCGCCTCAAAATAAAAACGACTACACCTTAGGCAGAAGTGAAAGACACAATGTGGTGATTTGCGTTTTGCCTCTAGGTGAATACAGTACCTCTTCAGCAGCCCGAGTCGCCGAGGACATGTTACACAGCTTCCCTAATGTTCGAATCGGTCTGATGGTCGGCATCGGCGGCGGAGCTCCAAGCCCTCAGCATGACATTCGCCTTGGTGACGTGGTAGTAAGCATTCCTCTCAACGGCCGGAGTGGGGTTATTCAGTACGACTTCGGTAAAATGATACAAGGCCAAGGCTTCTGTCCCACAGGCTTCCTTGATCAGCCCCCTACCCTCCTTCGCGCAGCGGTCAACGGCCTTTAGGCCCAATATGAGATAGAGGGCCATCAACTTAAAGAGTCCATCCATCACGCTCTTGAGAAGAAGCCACGACTACGGAAAAAATACCAGAGGCCAGATCTCGAAAGCGACCGGCTTTATCGAAGTCATATCCTCCACCCATCGGACGGCAGATCGGATTGCAAGATGGTTTGTGGCGATTATTCGACCAAATTAGTCTCACGCCATCCACGCTCTGAGGATGAAGACAACCCGGCTATTCACTATGGTTTGGTCGCATCAGCCAACCAGCTGATGAAAGATGCTCAAATCCGTGACAAAATTGCAGCAGAAATGGATGTGTTGTGTTTTGAAATGGAAGCTGCTGGGCTGATGAATCATTTTCCATGCCTTGTGATCCGCGGTATCTGCGATTATTCGGATTCACACAAGAACAAAGAGTGGCAAGGGTATGCGGCAATGGTCGCCGCCGCGTATACCAAAGAACTTCTATTCCGAATCCTTCCTGGGCAAGTGGAGAGAGAAGAGAGGATTCTGGAAATCCTCAAGCCACCTATCGAGTATATAGCTCGAACCATCGATCGAATAGACCGTGATTCTACACTGGATAAGCTGCCTGTTGCGACTGAAGCCAGGTTTGACTCATTCTCCGATCGAGACCAACCCCAATGTCTCCAAGGCACAATCTCCTTTCCCACGGGGGGTGGTATATCACCGCCCATCTCTGCTCTTTCCCTAGGTATTCGCAAGATAAAATCAATCGATCCACATTCAGCTGATTTCTACTCTTTTCATTGATCAGCTTGCTCAAGATATGATAGTCCTCGCTGCTTGTACAGCTAAATTCGAAATTGCCTTCCATGGTTTACACGGAGAAACTATCTCGAACCCTAACGCCAAGACCATGAGGAAACCTATTTAGGCCAGGTGCAGGTAGCCAGCATATCACCCCTGCCCGTATGAATGGAAATGTAAAATATCAGACAAGACTAATACGCCACAGTCCCTGTAATCATGCGTTCCATTAGTACGCTTTCTGCCAATACTGTCCCACCTTAGTCGGCGGCACCTCAGACCATGTTGTCCCCTACCGTGAGACAAAGGCACAATGGCTCCGAACCTGCCAGCTTCGACTCAAGAGTTTATCCGAGATATGATCTTGAGCAAATCACTAACCACGGCCCAGATTGCTGATGCTGCTGGATGTAGCC
>JAPDFA010000209.1:0-14451 GCA_027569415.1 Penicillium janthinellum
AGATTAACATGTAAAGACAGGGTTCTTCTGCAGAAGGGAAGTGATGGATCTTTCCTGCAGAATAAAACGGGATGCCTGAGGAATCAGGCAGCAATCAGGCCGAGGCCTTAGCTGCTGACGAAGAGATAATGGCCTGACGGCTCAGGCCACCAACGAGGTCATCTGACCAGAGACCTCACCGGCTGACAATATGTATATTCAGAAACTCGATATCTCTTAATAGTTAAAGATATAGCTATTTTAGTCCGTTAGCTAGTAGTCTAGATAATTCTACTACTAAGTATTTACTAATCGGTTCTCCGACGATTATAGGATTTAGCCTATAATTCGCGAAGAATAACGTTTCTTTAGTTATTATATGTATTACGTTATTATACGCGAATTGTGCGATTAGTAATAGTCCTATCTAATCGTCTTACTAAAAGTTTATATAGTGTTATAGGTATTATTTAAGGGTCTAGTTAACTCGTTCGGTTTATCTATTAGTTTACGGGTGGTAGGCTGTAGAGAGTCTATACTTAATACCTATTAGATCCGTGAATAACTACTATATATTAGATATAAATAGCTTATCCCTATCCGAGGTAATCTTACTCGGTGTTCTGTAGTTAGCGAATATATATCTAAGGAGTAGGTTTACTATAGTCCTAGTATCGATCTTTTCTATTATCGGGATTATATATATATATTTAGTGAGTCGGTCTACGACTACTATAATTATATCGTTACCCTCCGAAATAGGTAGTTTAGTGATAAAGTCTATCGTAATCTATTCCTATAGTTACGTTAGTATCTCTGATGTCCTTATTTCTCTATATAGTGCGTATTATACTAGCTTATTCCGTTAGTACGAGTTATATTATCGAATATAGTTTTTGACTTTTCTGTGTATACTTAGGATATAGTAATTTCGGGATATTTTCTCTACCGTTTTCTCGATTCCGAAATATCCTTATATTAGTTCGTTATAGTGTAATTTAATAATCTTATTCTAAAGGTTCCTAGGAATATATACTAGGCCATAGATTAGGACTAAGCTATCCCGGGTTAGTACGGCGTTATTACCTAAGATATTCTAGATCTGTGATCCCAGGAGCTTTTTCGGCCTGAGGCATCCGGCCGTTGCCGGCCTTCTCCTTAACATGACTTCGGCCGCACGGGACCCTCCGAATCCCGCCGACCGCATAGTCACGTGTGGGTCTTGGCGACCCACCCACTCCTGTATTTATACCGACTACTTCCTATAGCTTAAAAGGGCATGTCCCATTTTACCTTTGGATCTTATCTGGTAGCAAACCTCTAAAAGGGTGGCCTTTCACGGCCACCCCAGGGCGGTTGCTTGCCTAGAACTCCTCCGAAGAACGCCTTTCGGAGAGGCCGCCCTGCAACGATCTAGCTTACGGGGATAACCGTGATCCATCATCCCCCCTTACTTACGAATTCATCGACGGAGAAGTTAAGGGTAGTATCCTTAGCCCTTACTCCGCCCGATGCCGGCCATAGAAAATTCTGATTCTTATTTCGGCGCGGTATAACCCGGTTCCGTCGACCACGAGTGGGCCGTACGGGCCCGTTCGGACCGGATACCTAGCCACTTCCTCGACTGAGCTAATAGTAAGTCGACGACCCCCCGAATATCAGAGATTTTCCCGAGTAATGCTGATTTTGACTCACCGGGATATCCTTCTGATCCGAATGTTGGCGAAAGGACTTAAAATTAACTTCGGACCGGAAGTAAAACTTGTGCGATTGCGGAGGGAACCGCGGTCTCTTAAGGCCTTCGTTGACTCCGATGAGAAGGAGGCCGTTCTCCGCAGAAAAGCACCTTATACGAATTCTCGCATTCACTACCTTTTAACCAATCCAATCACTCTTCCACGATGGAAACCTATATGGATACTAATACCCCCGAGGAGGCTATACCTAGACAAGGCCTTAATAACCTGTTAGCCTCTGGCTAGCGACCTCCTCGGCGTCCGCTTACGCCTGAGACCTTAAGCGCCCTAGCTTTCCTGCCTTAATTCGTCGCTAACGACTTATATTAGGCTATTTAGACTTCCGAGAAGCCCGAGGAATATATCCTTGTGGCTAAGAGCTCCGCTCGGGCTATAATAGAGCGTAATGCCTCCGGAAGTCAACAGCCAGGGCTATCTTCCTCCTTTTCGACTGGAGCTATCCCGACTCCGAGCTCTTCCTAGCCGAATCCTGCTCTGCCTAGTGCGGCGTAGATCGCCCTTAAACGTGCCCTCCTAAAGAAGGTCCCGGCTATTCGTGAATACTCCGGCGCTATTAAGGACGATACCGCACGGGAGTATCTCCGTGACTGCGAACGTTTCTTTAAAGAGACCTCGTACTTAGCCGGCACCGAGATCGAGGATGCGGATAAGATTATCTACGCCCGTGGTGCACTAACCGGTAGAGCCTCTAAAGCCTAGACCACGTACGACGAACAGCTGATTGGCTCGTACGGAACCCGAATTAATACGTGGTAGGACTTCAGAGACTGGATCCTTCGCGAATTCTCCGAGCATCTCGGTCCCGAAAAGCGATGGGACAGATTCGCTAATCTTTAGCAGGGTCAGAACTAACCGTTCGCCGAATACGCTATGAACCTCTAATAGGTAGCGGTCGACACCGAAATTACCCTCCCCGAGGAAGCTGTTATTTAATTCCTACGGAAGGGGGCGAAGGTAAACCTGTAGAAGAAATGGGCTGAGGAACGAGAGCACCCGACTACCCTAAGGGAGACGATCGACCGCTTTATCTAGTACGAACGTGGATCGATGATTGCCGGCTATATCTAACGGAACTACTAGGACGGTGACGGCGACGTTCAGATGAACTCTATAAACGCCCCTGCCCGGCCTGGCTACGCCGGCCTCCGATGCTACGCCTACAGTAAGTTCGGACACGTTATTCGAAACTGTTAGCAGAAAGGTAGGTTTTAGGATAAGAAGCCCCGAAAGCTAAAAAACGCAGCCGGTTAGACGAGTTAGACGCCCTCGTCGGCCGAGTTAAAGTAGCTTCGAGCGTTACCTAACTGCTAGGGCCGGATCCTTTAGACCCTACGCGGAAGGCTATAAAAGAAGCTAGCCTCTTCGCGATAGGAGATTCTCTTATATTCTACTACCTCGCGATTGGGGCTGGAGAATAGAACGTCCGTGTCCGAGCACTCCTAGATAGCGGAGCCTTGTATACGTTCGTCTCTGCTAAGACTATGAAGGAGTTCGGGGCCCGTTTGCCCCCGCCCCGAAGGACCTTAACGCTGCGCGTCCGGATGCTAGATGGATGACGACTCTTCACGAATTTGTCCGTACGGTTTCCGGTTAGTATGGGGAGTTGGAGAGGGTATGTATAGGCGTGGATTCTGGACCTACCGGATTTCGAGTTCGTCCTCGGACGAGACTTCCTAACGGCTAAGAATCTATAAATTGACTGGGTAACGTCGGTGATGACGCTTCGCGATTATAAGCGTTCGCACCGAATTGAGCCCCTTAGCCCCTTTCGAGATAAGGAGCTCGAGGCTGCTTACGTGAACCTAATAAGTGGTAAATAGACCCGAAGAGCGCTAAAGAAAAAGGGAACGTCCGGCTTCCTCGTCGCTATACGAGAAGCCACGAAAACTGACCTAATAGCCCTTACCCGGATCCTAGAATATCCGGACCCCCGCGTCTATTTACTGCTATAGGAATATAAGGATATCGTCCGAGAGGAACTTCCCGATAAGCCCCCTCCCGAACGACCGATTTCGCATAACATCGACACCGGTGATACGAAACCAGTCAATATTAATTCTTACCCCCTTTCGGACGAGAAAATACGCGAACAGATGGAATAGGTCGATATACTTCTTAAAAAGGGCCTGATTCGCCTATCTACGAGCCTATAGGGTTTCCCGGTTTTGTTCGTTAAGAAACCGAACGGGAAGTGGCGTATATATATCGACTATCGTGCCCTTAACTAAGCCACGGTTAAGAACGGATACCCCCTACCGCGAATCTAAGAACTTCTGGACTAGGTTAGAGGCGCCCGAGTGCTCTCTAAGATCGACCTTACGTCTAGCTTCTAGTAGGTCCGTTTGACTGACCGCGCGGTCCTAAAAACCGCGTTTAACACGATATAGGGTAAGTACGAATAGCTTACGATACCGTTCGGACTTTGTAATACGCTAGCTACCTTCTAGACACTTATGAACGAGGCCCTTCGTCCCTTCCTAGGTAAGTTCGTGGCTATTTATCTTGATGATATCTTAATCTTCTCCAGGACTAAAGAAGAACACTACGAATACCTCCGTTAGGTGTTCGAGGTCTTACGGAAGGAAGAGTTGATCACCTAACCGGATAAGTGCGAATTCGCGACCGACTAGCTAGAGTTTTGCGGCCATATTATCGGTAATGGCTAAGTTAGGCTAATACCGGCGAAGGTCGAAATTATCCGAAACTGGCCACGACCCCGTAACGTCTATAAGGTACGTTAATTTCTTGGTCTGGCTATGTACTACCGTCGCTTTATACGCGGATTCGCCGCTATTTGTGTCCCCCTCCACGAACTCTTGAAGGAATCGGACGTGGAGATCCGGAAGCAAAAGTTCCGGCCTATACGCTAGTCCGTGGCTTATAAGAGTGCCTTTCGGAAGGTTAAGGAGATGCTCACGCTCGAGCCTATCCTTATCTAACCGGATCTCTCTAAGCCTTTCGTTATCGAGACGGACGCCTCCGAATAGGCTATTGGAATGGTGCTCCTCTAAGGGGGAGCTGACGGAAAACTTTATCCGGTTGCGTACGATAGAAAGAAACTGACCGGGGCTGAGCTAAATTACCCCGTCCACGAAAAGGAGCTATTAGCTATTAAGGAGGCGCTCCGCCTCTAGGATAGGTATATTAAGAATAGGACTTAGACCACAGTCGTGACCGACCACGCGAGTTTATAGTATTTACAAACGATAGTTACCTATAGTAAGCGCTTGGCTCGCTAGGTCGATGAGTTTCAAGAGTATAATCTAAAGATTCAGTATCGGAAGGGATCGGACGCGGTTGTCCCGGATACACTTAGTAGGAGGCCGGACTTTATCGGCGAAGGCCCTGCGAATGTGTCCAGATCCCGACCGATTTGGGACGTTACTCTTGCCGCCACTTATACAGAACTATCGACCGTTATGAAAGTCCCCGAAGACGAGTGGTTATCAGCGACTATACACTTTCTCGATACCGGAGAGTTGCCTACAGATAAGCAGGTCTCGAAGGCCGTCCGGAAGTACGCATCGAAATTAAGCTTGCGTGCCTATCCTAACGAGACCGAGACCGAGCGACAGCTCGTCTTTACCCACGATAACGGGACCTATGTACCCTATCTGGAGCCCGTCTTCCGTGGAGACCTTGTGAACCGAATGCACACTGAATATGGCTATCTTAGATGGCCTGGCCTAAACGGGGCTATTCGCCCCCGGGCGTGGTGGCCGCAGATGCGTAGAGATATTGAGACTGCTACGCATAATTGTCCGAATTGCTAAGTCTTATAGGGCTTAAAGGAGTCCCTCGAAAGAGAAAGTCCCCAACATATAGTGACGTCCGGCATTCGACCTTTCGAGCGATAGGGAATCGATCTCATCGGCACGCTTCTAACGACCCCGAATGGTAATAGATGGATCATTACGGCTATCGACTATACTACTGGCTGGCCCGTTGCTAAAGCGGTCCCGGAAGCTACCGAGGAGGCCTTGGGTTAATTCCTGCATGAATAAATCTTCATGAACTATGGTGCCCCCCTCGAGATTATTTCGGATAACGGTGCTAATCTCCTTTTAGGTGCGGTTACGTACTACCTAAATGTTTTAAAGACCCGGCACCGAACTACCACGCCCTACCATCCCCGAACGAACGGGAAGGTTGAGAACTTGAATGGACTACTAGGTCGTATATTAACGAAATACCTTATAGGTAAGCCAACACGCGTATAGGATCTATATCTCACCTAAGCGGTCGTTGCCGCGCGGATCCGAGAATATGCTGTAACCGGACTGAGTCCATTCTACCTTATATATGGTGTTTACCCACGTTTACCTAATAACGATTTATCGAAGGAAGTTCTGCCTTTTGCGGAAAGGGCCGAAGAACTTCGAAACTTAAGCGACGCGCGTATAAAAGCCAACGAACTTCTCCTGGCGCGCGCGATCCGGATAAATCGTATCCGTGATAGTCTCGTCACGAAGACGAGCTTTAAAGTTAACGACTGGGTACTCGTACGAAACGAATCGGCGCAGAAGTACGAAGCGAAGTGGTTTGGGCCCTATAAGGTCTTATCCGCCTATCCACTTAGTACTTATATGTTGGCGGAGCCGAATGGCCGCGTGCTCCGTATATTAATTAACGGATCTCGCCTCGTCGAGGCGAATGTTAGCGACCCCGAATCCTTATAGTCGTCCTAGGCCGCGCAGAACGCCTTTAGACGGAAGGGTCTACGCCTCCGGAAGCCTAAGGAGATCCTGAAAATCATCGAGCAGGATGACTCGCCCCCGACCTACCACGATTTATCTATATTCACTCGCGAAGAGTGGGAGTAATTCAAACTTAACCGAGCTAACGGTGCACGCTTAAATTAAGTAGGGGAGGGCTAAATTGCTAAGAACGTTCTCGATCGGCGCCGAAAGAAGATCGCCACCGAGAACGGGCAAAAGGGTAAGAAGACGAAGGACTGGGAAGAACTCTAGTCCAATCTCTCGGAAGGAGAGACCGATCGGCGTGATTCGGACGAAGACGACGCTTTGTTATCTGCTTAAGGACCTCGGGACGCCGATACCCACGAGTAGATATTATTTGACGGACTATTCGCCGTCGTTGTCCCTACGAATGGAGCCTAATGTGGCTGTCCCCTTATTTTCTTTGTTTTATTGAAAAAAAAAAAAAAAAATTGGTTAATTCACTCCTACACGCTAACTATAGCCCCTTACGCCCGCTTTCGCTTCTTGGTGAAGGCCTCGAAAGGATCGAAATCCTCGTTATCGTCGTTATCGTTATCCTCTCCTTCGTCCTCGGAGAGCTAACCGTTCGCGATTAACCACCCCTGGAGAGCGCCGCGCGCCTCCTCTAGGGCCTTAATTATCTTAGGGATAGCGTCGTACGCCGCCGCCGTACGGGTGAAGTCCTCCTTATTGCTCATAGCCGGATCATTCAGTGGATTGGTTAGCTATTCGTTCTCGAAGTACTTCTTTACCTGTCCTTTCCCTTTATTCTTAGCCGGGGTCTTTCCCTTCTTCTCGACCGGCCCTGCCCGGACGATTTCGATATCCTTCTCCTTTTCCTTTTCCTTCTCCTTCGGCTTCTCCGCTTCCTTCTCCGTCGCCTTTTCCGTCTCCGGTTTCTTCCCCTTATCCTTATCCGCCGACGACCGGGTCCGTTAAGACACGGGCGTCGCGGCGCCGCCTTTCGGCTGTAGAGAATCAGTTAGCTTTAGTCATGATAGGAACCGTTTAGAGTAAGGAACCTTACGGGCACGCCTTCTCGCACTAGCTGGTACGTGGGATTCGCCTTCTTAAGGTAATCCTCGACCTAACCGACCAACTTCTTACCGGTAGGACGGAGCGAACACTTCACGCCGCCCGCGTTGAACCTATAGTTCCTATAGGCGCCGTTGAACTGGATTTAGTCTCCGTACGTTAACATATAGTAGGACGCGAAAGGCCTACTACCGTTACCGTAGGTCTTACACTCCTCGCCCGGAGGTGCCCGTTCGCCAGCTTGCTGCATAATGTAGGCACGTTTACGGGACTGCACCGCGCAAGGCTTCCATTCGCCACGCTAGTTAATATCGCGGGCCAACGAATGGTCCTTAAGGACCGCCTTTAGAAAGGCCGCGTCCGCGCCCTGGAAAACGCTTAATATAGGATTACCGCGTGTGTCTAGATCTACGTATTTCGCTGCCGAACGGTCAGTCCAGGTTATATCCTGTCGGGCTTATACGCTTACCCTTATTATCGTGCGCGACCTACTTAGCAGTAGGATCAAAAGCCGTGGCACGAGAGTCCCTAGCTATAGCCTTAAGCTCCAGACTAGGACCGTCCATACCGTAGCCGGCGAAGGGAAATTCTTCTCCCAGCCGGTCAGCTAAGACCTCGGCGACGTCCCGGTCGGAAGTGACTAATATGCGCTCAGAATGGAAGTCCTCGGAAGGAGTAACGCTAGAGCGAGGAGAAGCTAAGCCCGCGTTAACGAGTGTACGTAACTATTCGGGAAGGAAGATACTTACCTATTTTGTTATCGCGTGGATAGGGGTGGATAGAGCTTTTTTGAAGAACGAGATTCTCTTGCGAATGCGAAGATGTTTGGGAAAATGGAAAAGAGAAACGAACCCGGGGGAAACGGTAGTATTTGTGTTAGGATATTTCTTTGTTTGAACCCGGCCGTGAGTACTCGGCGTTTGCTACGCCGATGGCCGTACGGTTTCTTTGTTTGCTTCCTTTTGGAACCTTTCCGGATTCTGTCACGAGGCTACCCTCGCGGTCGGCCTCTGATACTTTCATTTGTGTATGTAGTATGTCGCGCTGTTGAAGTGTTCGGTGTAGATAGTGACCTTTCGGAAACTCGAGGACGAGTTTTGGTCAAGTGGGGGAGGATGTGATCCCAGGAGCTTTTTCGGCCTGAGGCATCCGGCCGTTGCCGGCCTTCTCCTTAACATGACTTCGGCCGCACGGGACCCTCCGAATCCCGCCGACCGCACAGTCACGTGTGGGTCTTGGCGACCCACCCACTCCTGTATTTATACCGACTACTTCCTATAGCTTAAAAGGGCATGTCCCATTTTACCTTTGGATCTCAGATCGATTATTCTTTATTAGTAGCCTCTCGAATCTTCTTAAGCTATTCGTTATCCTATAATTCGCTAGTTACTACGAGGATTTAGTAGTTATAAATAATATCTCCTTCGCTATTTATAGTAAGGATAGTAGGTGCTACTTCCTTAGTTCCGATTTCGTAATCTAGTCGTCTGCTAAGTATATCTACGACTATATTTTCTGTTCCTTTATAGTAGACGATCTTAAAGTTATATTAGGCTAGGGTTTCCGCCTATCTAGCTTATCGTCGAGTAAGTTTCTTCGTTATAGTAAAGTAGGTAAGGTTATAGTAATCTGTCCTAACGATTACGGTATATTTTACTCCTTCTAGGTAAGCCCGCTAGACTTAGAATACTAACACTATAGCTAGTAATTCCTTATCGTGAACGTCGTAATTAAGTTCTACTAGGATTATTTTCTAAGACTAGAAGGCGATAGGTCTAAGCTTACCGTCTTCCCCTAGTTATATAAGTTACGCTCCGAGCGTAAAATCCGATATATCGGTTTCTATAATAATAGGTACATCGTAGTTAAAGATTGTGATGATTACCTTTCCTGATTATTATTAATATAGGTCCTTAAGTCCTTAAAACGACTTTTCCGCTTTATTATCCTATTTAAACGGTACTCCTTTCTTAGTGAATCGATAGAGTCCTAATATATACTTCGAGAACTATGGTATAAGTTTACGATAGTAGTTAGCTAATCTAAGGTAACTCTAAACGTCCTTAATATAGGTTAGCGTTAGCTAGTCGAGGATAGCCTTAACCTTATCGTCTTCTATTCCTAGCCCGTCCGGGCTAATAGTATATCCGAGGAAGCTTATTTCTTAAATATAGAACTTATACTTCTTAAGTTTAAGTGTGACCTTAGCTTCCCTTAGTTTCTGTAATACTTTCTTATTATGCTCGATATATTTAGCTTCGGTTTTAGAGAATATAAGTATATCGTCGAGGTATACAATAACGAAGATATCAAGGTATTCTTCTAAAACGGTAAATATGAATCGTTAAAACGATACCGGTGTATTAGTAAGTCTGAATAGTATGACTAGATATTCGAAGTGTCTATACTTAGTTCTAAATACCGTTTTCTATTTATCTCCTTCCTTAATTCTAAGTTAGTTATATACGTCGGTGATGTCGTATTTAGTAAAGAACTTCGCTCCTTAAATAATGTCTTAAATCTTATTAATTAACGATAACGGGTGTCGATCCTTAATAGTAATACTATTAAGCTATCGATAGTCTATATATATCCGAAGGTCTTCTCCCTTCTTAGATATAAATAGGATCGGATATTATCAGACTTCGTTATGTTGCCTTAGGGAAGGTAGCTGAAGCGCTGAAGTCCGCTGAGTTGCTAGTGCCACGTGACGTAGATACGTGCTGGCAGTCAGCATATAGGGTTCTAAGGCGTGAAGATTTCACCTAAAGATAGTAGGTAAGACGAATGGCTCTAGGCGGTCTGGCAGCCAGCAAAGTAAGACTTAAGATGAGAAGGACTTAAATGAGTAGAGATCTTATGAGGTTGACTGAGATTCAACTAAGATTTAACTGACTGACTTGATAATATGCAAAAGATGGCTATATTTATAGCTAATATGATAGTGTAAGGATTAACACAGGATTTAAGTTAACATGAAGAAGTTTCGGACTAGAGGGGTCTGTAATAAGCAAATACATTAGATAAATACGACGGGGAAGTTGGATGTTGCATCCGATGTTGTTGCTTCAAGGAGCGGTAAGGACGAATCTGTTGAAGATTAATATGTAAAGATAGGGTTCTTCTGTAGAAGGGAAGTGATGGATCTTTCCTGCAGAATAAAACGGGATGCCTAAGGAATCAGGTAGCAATTAGGCCGAGGCCTTAGCTGCTGACGAAGAGATGATGGCCTGACGGCTTAGGCCACTAACGAGGTTATCTGACTAGAGACCTCACCGGCTGATATACCCCCTCAGTTCTTCAGCGAATTTGCTGGAGGACTGGACGAAACGGTGATCTTCGATGGTACTGGTTCTATCCCGATCTGGCGTATAAAAGCTTTATGCTTCACACGCGTTAATGGCTTAGTCAGACTATTAGTAGGCATTTCTGATAAATTAAGCTACTTAATTTGTAGGCGCTTTGCCTGCACTTCCTGGCGCACCCAAAGCCGGTGAATATTAACGTGGCGAAGCTTCGTTTGGAAGACAGACCGCTCGCGTATTAAAAGGTCTACTGTTTGCTGGTTGTTACAGTGAATCACCTCGGGGTGGTCAGGGTCGAATCGGATGAATCGAAATAGGCGTTTTATCTAATAATAATTTCTTGCTGCGTGGCTGATAGCTAGTAGCTCAGCCTCGGTGGTTGACGTTGAAATAGTGCGCTGCTTCCTAGCTAGCTACTTAATTGGGCCACCGAATAGGCAAAAGATGAATCCTTCGGAGCTCCGTCGGTCCGGGCTATCGGTAAAGCTTGTATCCGATGTAGCAGTGAAGGCTATACATCGTTTTATCCTATTATAGTAGATACTAAGGTCTCTAGTGGTATAGAGATATGATATTAGATGGTCTGTAGCTTTGAGATGTTGGTCAGTGTAGCGTGTAAGGGACCGCGTAAGGACCTGGTTAGCAAAAGCAGTGTCTGGCCGGGTCTAAATAGCAGGGAAAAGGGTTGAGCTACACTTCTGTTGATAAAGATGGATCAACTTCGGATCAGGTAGTGACTTAGTAGGTTGGAGGATCTGAGAGATATCAGATGGAAGAGGCGTATGGTAAGGGCGATGGCTAAATAGGTTGAATCTTGCCACTATCTTCTCGATATATGCAGCTTGACTGATCTAGGTCCTTCGGGTCGGCCGATGGCGTGTGATGCGAATCCCGATAAATTGAGTGAGCTCGCCGCTGCGTTTTATCTTAAATTCCTTCTCGAGGAGATCTCTGATGCGATGAGCGTGGCGAGATTCGGATGAATGAAATGCGGCAAGGAAGTCATTAATAAATACTATAATAACTATCTTACTATCTGAATACAGCGAAGGGTCTTCGGGGTAGGTCTCGAAGCTAAGTGATACTAATTTGGTCCTGATATCAGTCTCCTAGCGCTTGCCAGCAATTCGAAGGCTATATAGGGCACGCTTTAGTCTTAACTGCTTACTATATGATCCTATCCCGGGCGGATACTGGTAGTAGACCTTATCTTTAAGCGTGCTATTCAAGAAAGCGTTAACTATATCTATCTAAAAGGTCTCTAGGTCAAACGTGGTGATTATAGCGATAAGGGTCCTGAAGGTGCGTGCTGCAAGGGTACTGGTACGCGTGTCCTGTAGGTTAGGGACTTGGATATCACCTCGGACGTATAAACGGGCTTTGAAGCGTGTGACGTAACCCGATTCGTCCGATTTATAATCGTATACCTATCGTAAAGGGATGACTTGGTGCCGGGGGCAGTGCTTCTGGCTGATATTGCTGTATTCACGCGCGTGTGCCTGCTGGATAAGGCTAGCGCTGACTGGTTCGAATGCATTCATCTAAAGAAGCTTGTTGAATTCAACATCTATGGCTAAGGTGAATTCCCTTCGATAAGGATGCTCGCGGAGATGGTGGTAATCCGGCGGTGGCGGCTGAATAGCTGATATTGATAGCTTGCCTGGCAGCGATTGGCTGCTAGCCGCGAAGGCCTGAAAGAATGCCGCTAAGTTGACGCGAGGGCGCTTTTCATCCGATCCTTGATCTGGTGGCTCTGGTGAATCAGAGCGAGATCTCTTGCCGATGAGTGGCGTGGTAGCAAATAGTGGCTCATAGCCAGATGCGTCAAAGTCGGTGTTATCGATAAGGACTATTGGCTGCATCGGCTGCGAAGACCGTGGGCTAGCCGGTTGGCTGAATTTATCGTATATCGGCTCTTCGGGCGTAAGGGGCGCATCTCTAAGGATCTGGTCCTGGTCCTGGTGTTGTTGCTGCGCAGGTTGGCCGTACGTATCCTGGTCCCTACCCCCTAGGTTAGGCTACGCTGAATTAGTAGTGACGTCAGGGATATCAATCTTATCTAGGATACGTGTTGAAGCCGATTCGTCTAGTGTGGTGATGAGTTGGGATGAATCGTCAAAGATTTGAATGGGGAAAGGTGCTTTATCAGCAAAGAACTGGGTCTCGTCGAATTCGACGTCTCGGGCGCGGATGATACGGCGTTTAGCGGGTATCTAGATACGCCAGATATTGGATGCATCGTATCTAATAAGGAATCCGATGGCGGCGCGTGGCGCTAGCTTGGCAATCTTGGGGATATTCTCGATGCGTACGAAGGCCTTACATCCGAAGATTCTGAGATTCGAAAGGTTAGGTTTAGCCTGCAGCTAGTGTGGCGCCCTATCGCCGAGATAAGATGAAAGGGCTTCGGATGGTGACTGCTAGCTAAGAGATCGGTGTGGTATGCGATTCTGGATATATATCGAAGCTTTGGCTGCCTTAGGCTAGAGGTAGCTCGGCAGGCCTGTATCCTTAACTATCTGGCGGCTTATCGCTGAGATTAATGCGCCGTATCGCTCCGCGAAGGGGTTCTGCTCTGGCGTGTAAGATGGCGATAGCTCTAGGTTAAGGCCTCGGGACCTAGCTTCGGATGAAAGAGATGGGATGAGTGCCGTCTCGTTGTTAGCGTGGATGGTAAGGACCGTCAGGTTGAGCTGAGTTCGGATGAATTCGATCTGGGCGAATAGTGACTCAGCGTATTGGTCCTTAGTGCTAATATCGTCACTGAATTGATACTTAGTGACAGGATCAACAGAGTGTGAAAGATAGGAGGTCCTAGCTAAGGATGGCACGTGATGGATAAGATCCTAGTGAATTGCCTCGAATGGCCTGTTGTAGACTATTGGCCGGCGTGATATCTGACGTTTGGCCTTAGTCACCTTGCAAACCTCGTATGTATCGTCTGATGTAGAAGGAGATGAATCTACTGAGATATTGGTTGAATGCGCTTCAAGGTGGCTGATGACTTCATGGCCAACGTGGCCTAGTCTGCGGTGCTAGAGATCGGATGAACCCTTTGACTGCTTTGGTTCGTAGGATGATGTAAGAGCGAAGTTACTAAGATCTCGTGTTAAAGACGGGACGAAAGAGACGTGGTTGGCCGCGTGGAGGCCTGAGGTTGGAGTGCTATTAGGCGTAGTGGTGTCCTATCGGATTAAGTATATACCCGATTTGCGGTTAAGCCGGCAGATAGGCGTGCCATCTGCTTCTTTAAGTAAGCTATCTTTACTACGTAGGAAGATGCCAGCGTTGGCAGCTCGGTCGGTAGATAGTAAGTTGAGATGAAAGCCTGGCGTATAGGCTACCTTAAGCAACGGGAAAGTGGTGCTATCTAGGCTATCTGTTGGCATTAAATTGACGGTGCTAAAGCCTAGGATCGTGGTCTCTGTGTTGCTAATAAGGACTGATGAGACCGCTGGCCGGTAATTCGATAGAAGGGCGCGGTTGTTGTAGATATGTAGTGTTGCCCCAGTATCGTAGTACCATATATCGTTAGTCAGCGGTTTGGCCGGTGATTTGGCCTGAGCGCTAAGGGCCATATCATCCGATGTGCTAAGTAATTCGTTGATGGCTGCCTTCGGGATGAATGTGGCAAAGCTAGCGCGCTGCGTAGCC
>JAPDFA010000210.1:0-13548 GCA_027569415.1 Penicillium janthinellum
CGAGTCCGTGTAAGGCTTAGCACAGCGACGGTACGGTTGCGAGATACTCTTGGGATTCGAAGTAGAACTAGGCAAGTATAACCCATTCGAGCTCTACTCACAGTGACGCAGAGGCCGTGCGTAACACTTACCTATAGGCAGAGATTATACGCGTAGTTATATTCCTTAGGAACTTAATTCCTTACTATAGTAGGAAGGTTAATAGCTCAAAATCACTATACGAACTCCGCTACGGGCGTAAGCTAGATCTAAGCTTCCTAAGTATTCTAGGGAGTGATACCTACGTTATTCGATACTAGGAGGAAATCCGTAGGAATCCTCTAGGTAGGTATCTCGTAGATAGAGTATAGATAGGTAAGCTAATCGGATATAGTAGCTACTATAGCGCTCTCTATAGAATCTTCCGCCTATACCGAGATAGCCGCCCTAGTAGTATAATCTATAAAGTTCGAGATATCATCATCGATAAAGGAAGCGACTACGACGTTTACGCTAATCCTAACCTCCTAGATATCTAGTAAGCTAATGCGGATAATCTAGCGAGACAGAAAGTAGAGGTAGAATAAGCCTATGA
The DNA here is from genome assembly GCA_027569415.1 of Penicillium janthinellum. NCBI lineage: Eukaryota > Fungi > Ascomycota > Eurotiomycetes > Eurotiales > Aspergillaceae > Penicillium > Penicillium janthinellum. The sequence continues at coordinate 575 of JAPDFA010000210.1, forward strand.
TACTAAGGCAAGCGCGGCTAAGACCTAGGACGCTACCGAAGAGCAGGACACTATATTAGACACCGAATCGATCAGTTCCTACGTTTCTGATAAATCGACCTCTGCTTCCTCTGTTTCCTCTGTTTCCTCTGTAGAAGATAAAACTACCGCGGTATACGCTACTACAGCTCCAGAAGCTATTAAGTACGCTACTACGCCGCGCGTAGATAGGCAAAGAATCGAGAGCCTAGTGCTGGCTACTACGATACAGAAATCGCCGTCTACGAAGCAATTTGCCGCTAGAGCGGCCGTTAAGGACCTACCAGACCTCCCGCCGCTTCCGCTACTACAATCAATTAACCCAAAATAGCTCGAATCACCACAAACGCTCGCTGAAGTGCAGGCCTCGCCACTCTGGCCTTAGTGGTGGAGAGCTATGTGCGCTGAGAAGAAATAGCTAAAGATCCTCTGTGTCTGGAAACCATAAGGGAGAAACCGACCTAACTTTACGGCACCACTACGCCCTTCAAGGCTAATAATTTAGATACTAGTATAATTAATACTGGATATTCTGATCGTTGTACCAGAATTTTGATTACTTGCGTGGTTCATGTAGTATAATACGCCGAAGTTGGGGTTTTTTGGATGAATTGGTGAAATAGATTACTTAATCACGGAGTCCCATTTTTGTCCTCAAAACTAAGCCCCTTTCGATTTAAATTCTCAAAACTAAACCCTTTTGGATGATGACAATCACATTAAGCCCATTAGGGACAGACATCTCTTTAATATGATAGATCTGACGATAGAGCTAACAGACATTCTCATAACCCCTAATCTGTCTTCCTTTACGATGTAATTCTCACCCTCGTCGTTAGGTCGGTATACTGAAGCAGCTTATTACATAGCTCGCGATAGATTAACCACCCTCTAATCCCCTAAAACCTAAAAGAGGTCGACCTTGAAAATACGCGTCTACCGAAGAAAAAAAGTATCGAGGAAAGCTTAATAGCGGAACCAACGCTAGTCTGCTCGCGCTGCGCAACGCGCCCAGTAATTCGATTAATATTATTCCACGGCGGCGTCTCTACCCACTGACATTAATGAGCCTCTACCAACCCACTTTCCTCTAGAAGAACCCTCCCTCGCCATAGAGGTTAAGCAACTTCTACCGCCTCTTAGTCCTGATCTTAGGCTATAGGAACTATCTGCTCTAGTAGCTCCGCCTATAGATAATAGGCTGCCGCAAGAATCTACCTCTGATGTGAACAATAGGCCTGCCACAGACACTATTAGAAAGTGCACGAAATAATACTAACTAAGATAGCACTATTCTGGAGACGATTGAATGTCCCGTTTAAGCGGCCGACAGATTTATAGATTCAACTCGCTACTAATCAGATCCCGTTATAACTAACGCGGTAGCTAGCATTTATAATCTCGCCCGCGTTCTTACTGATTAGCTCTAACAATACTATAGCTGTAGTAGCTAATACTATGAGTAGCGGGAGCGCGTATATAAAGCACAGTATACAGAGTATCTAGGCTTGGCGGAGTATATGGACCGGGTTTAGGCAGATAGGGGATATCCGGACGTTCTTAGCGCGGCGACCATAGCTAGACGTGAGGACGATCTCCCGGGGTAAACTAGCGTAGAGAGAAAGCGTGCGATCTATACTAGAATTAATTCGGTTACGCCTGATGCTCGTCTAGTCTACCTTTACGTTACTGCCGACTATATATAGGGATACTCGACCGGGGTGACTTTTAATATCGATAGTGTAGTGGTATTTACGAATAGCCTTGCCGTGGCAAAACCTGGAGTACAGTGGAACCCGACTTAGATGCCTATTTCTGATCTTTATTTAAGCCTTTACCTTGATCCCCTTCCCGTGCACTATTTTAGAAGCGATGGCCGTGCTTATCACGTTCGGCGACCGGTGTATAAGATACCATACTATACGTTTGGTCGGCTAGTCGGATTTGAGGATATCTCTCTCTACTTCCTTTTCCCGCGACTCTTCCGCGAGGAGTAGTAGCCTAGCCGTCTCCGGGACGATAACTTTCGGGTTTAGATAGACTAAGTACTCTTGCCTACGATCTACTAATATTTCGAGGGCTTCCTTTTCTAATATTATCCCTCTAGCTTTGATTATAGCCGGCTGAATGCTACGGCGTGGGGGTCCGAGATGAGCTCGTAGCGGGTGGATCTAATCGCTCATAAGTAGCTGCTGTTTTATGTCTATTTTCTCTAACTAGATTATATAGGCGAGTATTTAAGAGACGATCGAGCGTTTAGGGCTCTAGTAATTCTTAGGCTTAACTATTCTCGTCTAGGGAAAAAACTTAAAGACCCTAACTAAGGCCGACACGTGGGATGGTATAATGTAGTAGTTTTCCCGGTACTAGGATAACGCGATCGACGGATCTTATCTGTCTAACTATTTTTATATTGTTATTGGGAAAGACACCTATCCTAGAGGCCCTTTAAGCGTTAGTGGTGTTAGTCTTTTGGTATCGCGGCTCTGCTCCGAATAGGATCCTCGTCCAAGTCTGCTTATGCCGTAGACCCTCCTCTGGCGGCGATACTACTTAGACTCGTATGCCGAGTAGATTAGATAGCAGGATCCCCCCGAATCCCCCCGGCTGAAGCTACAGTACTACCCGATTAGTCTACTTCATGATAGTGGAAGCCTAATATTGGAGATACATCGATCTTCTCCGCAGCGGCATTGAGGCCTCCTCTATACACAGTTGTACTCAAGCGTTAAGGAGGTCTTTGCGGCAACGGGATGTGTACCTATTTTCTAACCCCTCCCTAGACACGTTGGTATTAGATACCTAGCTACGCAAAACCTAGTAGTATGTCGGGGTGGACTCAGTCATGACCTAATTGCGTTAATACGGGCGTATCTGAACATGAAGCAGCGGTGCTATGCTGCTCTGTAAGGATCATATATGAAAGCCTTTGGCCTTCGTGAAGAACATCGCGTCTCATCCTGTCTTTTCCATGCCATCGACCAGGAGCTCCGAGAGCGCAACCTCCATCAATCGAGACTTCTAGGGGTTTCGTCTGACACTGAGCCATTCTACTCCCTCTCGACCTCTACGCTGCTCTTTTGGTTCCACAGGAACATCAATAAGTTCTGTGTGGGTTTTGAGAGGTCGGGAGCATTAATGACCGTCATTTTGTCACGTGGGAACATACTCGGATTATGATGATGTTTCTACGCTGCCTACAATTCTCCTACGCCGGTGGCCTGTTACAGCGCGTATCTGGTTGTTGGCGGGTGCCGCAAAGTTCTTCTGTTTAGCGGCCATCGGTCTCTGTCGTTCCGCACGCTCTACTACCTCCTTCAGCGAGAGTACTCGGATTTGCTCGCGGTTGAGTCTCTCCTTCACAATAATCTCGCGGTCCTCGCGGAGCTCGATTTCAGGCACACAAGTAGACGATGTGCCGTTGCTGCGGGTATTCCGCGCCACAGCCTTGGCCAAGCCGTGTGACAAGGTCGTGGATAAGGCCCTCGTTGTCTGTTCGATGGTGTCCATTCGTCGGTTCAGGCTTTCAGTGTCGGCATTGATCATGGTCAGCGCGTCGAGCACCTTGGCCATCCCCTGGCTGTCGCCCCGTTGGGCGTTGGTTGCGTATTGGCGGACAGCAAGAAATCGATCCTCTGTTCCGCTGTTCTCGACGTCATTAAGCACCTGGCGGGCCCCCTCTGCGATCTCTTCCAGAGATCTAGGTGGGTCGCTGGGTACCATGGTTTTTGATGTTCCTCTCCTATCAGGGGGCAATTTCTGCGTGTTCGCACCAGTCGCGCCTATCACTGCCATCTCACCTATGTAATAGGCATCAGGTGGTAGCGCTTGAAGTTACGGATACGATGAACTAATTCTCGGGGCCGCAGGACCTCTGATTGGCGACATATCTCAAGGAAACCTTTTTGCCAGGAAAGAGTTGTTCCCCCACACTTTTTCCGGATATTCCCAAGTGTCAATGGGCTATAGTGCGGTCTAACGCGCCAGGAACATTGTATTGCGATAGTTGCGCAAGCATGACCGCCGTGACTTACATTGAAAATGACACATTTATTGCTTACTTGGAAGTCCACGGCTTCATGTTTGTCCGCGTATGTAAACACATGGTTGCCTCAGGGATTTTCACAAATTCATTCGTTGTAACTTCTCATCTTTCGGTCCCATTGCACTGCCATCCGGCCAACTTTGAAGTACCCAAGAACTTACCTAGATGATGAGCTGTATCTGCCAGATGTCGAGAGTAGGGAAGCCTCTCAGAGAAACTCGAAGCCAAAAATCAGTTTTTAAGGCCGTTTGGTCGGGTTTCTTTGCTGCCTCATCAACATCGGAAATAGTATGGTTCCAAGCATTTAGCATAAAATTGTCTTCATTTGTGCGGTTATATTGGATGCTCTAATATGATCATGCGAACAGCAGATGTCGGGCCCACGTTTACAGGTCATCCATAAATTAATGGTGGAAGTTAAACTCTGAGTCTAGTTAGGCTCGATCAGCACGTCAGTTCGCTGAGCAAAGGGTCCTTATTGCGGCAAGGGAACACAGATGGGTAAGGAATACGGCGCTTGGCGTTCCACGGTGAGGAGGAGCAAATCAGCTCTGCATATTATTAGATATAATGGCAAGGACAGAAATTAATACATGGTATACGCAAAGAAAAAAATCCCGAATCGTGGCGGACGTTAGGTTGTTTCCATACGTCCTTACTTTTCGCCAGTATGACGTCGCCATCCGAGCCTTCCTGCAACCACGGCGATCATGCTGTCAATTCTGATCCCCGTTCCCATCTCCGTTGCCATTCCCATCTCCGTTGCCATTCCCATCTCCGTTGCCATTCCCATCTCCGTTGCCATTCCCATCTCCGTTGCCATTCCCATCTCCGTTGCCATTCCCATCTCCGTTGCCATTCCCAGGAGGATCAGGCCAGCTGGTTATGGCAGCTAGTATAACCCCGATAGCGGTGTATATAGTCCCAATTATTCCAGCTGCTCTAAGGCTGACGCATGCGTCGCTGTCGTTCGTTTGCAGCCCAGTTAAGATCCCCCCTGCCACAGCGAAGAGAACCGAGTTCACGACAAGTGCCCTTTTCCAGCGAATTTCTACCTGAAACTGAGGATTCCAGATAGGAAGAAGGATAAAACTAATAAGTATGACAGGGATGAGTACACCGAGCTTGAAGATGTAGGTCAGTTCCTCTTCTGAAAGGTTCGACGTCAGTATGGCCACGTACAAAGGAACCTAAATAAAGTCCCAGGTCTGCCGAATTGCAGTGTTCTTCCTCTACCCTGAAGGCGACTGGTTCATTGTTAATAAAAGCCGTTGTTGCTGGCGAGCTAACAACAAGGTCGACCTTTCAAAGTCAACCACTTTAGTCAGGCTATAAAGTAGCTACTCGTAGATTGCACTTACAGAAGTTAACGGCAATGTCTCAGTATTAGGGATTCCAGTTATCGTCACATTTTCCTTTAGCGTGCTTGTGAACGTCTCCTCAACAGTGGAGGTGACATAAAATGAGGCTGTAACTGTAATGACAGGACAAACAGTAAAACTATTAGTAAAAGACGATGAAGTCTATGGATGAATATTGGGTTAGTACACAAATAAACATCCTAGAGTCAATTCTACCTACAGGTTCCGTCCATGAAGTACAATCCCAATACCCCTGTTTTACCGTTCTAAGTTCCGGAAGGGTTCCTGTGACAGCCTGGACAGAAGTTGACGTGATGTGAGAAGTCGTCGCAACAGGTACAGCGGAAGCGCAATTGTTATCGCAGCGAGTACCATAAGACGAATGTAAACATAAAGCGGCCAAGGTTGAATTGCTAGAGATAAACGAAGTACTTGTCGTAGCAGAAGAAAGCATTTGACAGAAAAAAGATGAAGTATCGTAATGTCCCAAAGGACAGTGTCTTGGTATAACTGGCATACTTGATATGTTATTCCGGTCATCCAGTGTGGGGTGATTTCATTAGGAATCCGACGAGGTGGTAGTTGACTGTTATAAGCAGAAGAAGTTTTCAAAGTATCTGATGGTAAGCTTGATTTCACATGACCCTTCGTTAACGACACGGTTGACCAGTAAATTGACAACCTTTCCGGCAACGCAACTTACAGACTTGAATCGGATGTTCTGTCAGGCTTGGATCATCGGGAGCCAGATGTCCCTAAAGTTTTCAGAATTATACGGTAGTCAAGTTTAACTTCGATATCGAGTGGCTGCAAACGGAAGTGGCAGCCAAACTCAATGACGACACCAAAGCCCATCCCGCCAGGTCTATCCTCTGTGGGCAGCGCTGATTATGAGACATCGGCAGATACCCACTATATACCCTTATCCCCTTGCCTATCCCATGGGGGTATCTGGGATGCGGGCGTATCCCACTTAGGGTTGATTGCTTAAGTATTGGACCCACTTTGCTGAAGGAGCCCGCATCCCAGTTGATTTTGATTGCACATCCCGGTTAGATTGAGTCGACCTATAGACTTGAGAATTCCCCAGTTGGTAGAAGGTTTATACACTTGAAATAATTCAATTTTTAGAATGATTCAACAACATAAAGGTCCGACTTGGCGCGGTCAAAGTTAGTGAGTTTTTGATGGGGTGCGACCGGGATATATATTCTAGAGCGCTTCCCGACCAAGTTTTAGCCCATCGCCAGGTAATTACCATAACAACTATGCACACAGCAACTTAGTCACGAGACCGTAGAAGGTTATTAAGGATTTTTAAGGTCGTGTTAATATCACGGAAAATCATCATTAAAAGTTTTAAATCATCCGCAAAATCGCCTATTACTACCTATTTCATTACGATAGCTAGTTTGAATCGTCGCACGCTTTCTAAAGAAGTCCTAGAGAAAGAGGGCCATCTCATCTTAGTACAAAGTCGGCTTTTCCATAAAATGTTAACAAAGAGCTTCTAGCATAGGCTGGGTGACAGGCCGTAGTCGTCCAACGCTATTCCGTGGGGCTCTAACGTTTCCGAAAACTTACAAGTTCAAGCGTATATGGAGTATTGACAGTTTGCTACAACCCGCAGCAAGGGCCATCTGAGATGTCGTTAGCGAGTTACTCTGAATCATATGGTGGATGAGCTCGAGTTGTGGCGGCTTTAAGTTCGGTGCCATCTTGCTTGTTCTAACGCAGGCGAATCATCATCTACTGTTGCTACGTGGATTCTTGGAACGAGATCGGGAGATCATCGCGGGCCGACTATAGACCCGAGCTTAATGATATGTTCGCGGCTCCGTAATATTCTTTTACCTCGGACCCGGGATCTCGAACGTTAGATCGAAACAGTCCCTTATATTACTAGAAGCTTTCTCGTTTATCATTGTTGTAGGTACTCTCCTACCTAAACTATCCTTGATAACAAAGAGAATTTCAACCGTTCTGACTTGCGGTCACGGACTGATATCTGATATCTACGCGGAGGCGTATGTGTAGACTATAAAATGTGCTTAAAACGAATTACCCCGCTATAGACCTTATCTAACGGGCCCCCATATCTGAGTACCACGACTATTGATAGAATAAAACCCCACTAAACTGACGAGGTAAGCTTCCGTATGCGTTTCTACCGAAAATAATACTTAGCAATGGCTCTTCTTAGGCTTCTTATAAAGCTGAGAAGGGTTAATGCGAACCGGCTTTATAAGTATGCTCGGGAATGGCTGGACTATAGGCGGCGTGAACGGTTGCGCGGACTAGCGCGGAGGCGCGTTTACTAGGAAGTTAGGGACGCCTTAGACTTCTCCTGGTGGAGCGGCACTACCTTATTATTAGTAATAATTTGAAAGCGAACAAAGAGGGGGAGGGTTGGTTGTAGCAAAGTAACGTACCCGTTAAAAGCTAGATTTATAAGTAAGTTACCGCGGGAGTTAAATATGACCTGGTTATATAGGTATGATCCGGCCCCGGGTAAAAATAATTTATTCTGTCCTGCTAGACCCTCGAGAAAAGCCTTATCGTAGGACCCGAGTTTGTACTAGAATACGCTCGCGGCCCGAGCCTGTAGATCTGCACCGTACTGCTCTAGCGGCGGCGTCTAGATGACGTTAGGGGAGTGGTACGTGTTTACGGGACCTTTGTTAACCGTCGTAGAGCCCGATTGTAGGATCTGGAGGCCACCGTCGTCGACGCGCTGGGCTACGTAGGTTAGGGTATAGGTTATAGTGAAATTCATCCTGTTTTATTATGTCTCCTGTTAGTGTACGTGGTAAGGGTTTTAGGAGAAGGAGGTTGGTGTATCTCACGTGGAGTATAAATCCTAGCTTCCGCCCGAGTTGTACACTATGGCTACCGTGTTGCTCCCGGAGATTGTAAAGACACCTCCGCTTTCCCGGCCTGTTGTGAACTTAACGCTAGTATTAGCGGTTGCTAATAAATATATATTAGTATACCGTTTCAGGCTTCGCTCTTCTCGCTGAAGGATCTGCTTACAATTCTGATTTAGCGTCTAGTAGTTTCTAGTGTTATCTATTAAATTGTTAGTAGCTAATAGGCTATTATTCGCCTTCCACGTCTAGCTGGCCCTAACCCATGGGGAAAACTGCAGTCAAATTGACTGCAGTTTAGGGTTAAATAATTAGTATAGCCTTAGGGTTAGCCGGAATAATTAACTGCAGTATTATTTGAAATTAAATGCATTGAGGTTCCCAACCGTTTTTTAGGTTCAAATTTTATACAACCTTAATCTGACTCTCCTTCTATAAGCTCGCTAAATTTCAAATCTATTGTAGTAGTTTAAAAGGCAGTTATAGGGGTTCAAAGTTTAGGAGTTTTTTTTAATAGGGTACAGTCGGCCGTGCTATCACTACTATCATCACACCCGTCACGAACACTATACGATTTATCATAAACGGACCATCAGTCAGATCCGATTCGAAATTTAGGTAAGTGATTTAGGGGTTCCTATCAGTTCCCATTTTCAATTTCATCTATATCCGACTAGTTACTACCGATAAGGTTTCCCTATTATCTATCTAGTTATACGTTCCGCATCCGAAATATACGTATATATATCTATATTTAATATAAGTAACTCCCACGAACCTACTATCGCCGACTAGTATTTTATTTATAATAATAAGTACGGAGTCGCCGTTTATCGCTAGTGCGTATATAGCGTAAAGCCCTATAATATCGTCTATTATTTAACTAGCCCTAAAGGCACCTATTATATTAGTAAAGGTATTATACTATACGTATTAGATATTATTTAGAATACCCCTAAGTAGGATCGCGTGTCTAACGATAACCCTATTTTACTAGTTAGCGTAGAAACCCCTATTCTAGGGTTAACTATTTACGAAGATAGATTATAATACACGATATATCGCGAGGTTTTCCGTAGCGCCGGCACTATACGATTACACTAGTATAAGTAGTATCAGTTTACCGCGTATAGCTATAGTAGTAAACTATAACCGTCTGATATCGCTGTAGGTAAGTAGAGGTAAGCGGAAGCTATATAGCGAGTAGTTTACTAGCGAGTGTTCCGTAGTAAAGTCGGGTTATATTATATCTATATCCGCTAACCTAGTACCGGGTACGAGCCTAAAGCACTACTACCCCTAGCTACCTAAGTCGCTAAAGCCGTAGACTAGTTACGTAAGGTATTTACGCGGAAGATATAGTTAGAAGCCGAGATCTAACCCGGCGATATCGACGAAGCTAATCCGTAGCTAGACCGAACGGGATAGGCGGCGTATTTACGTAACTACCTACCTAAGGAATTACGGAAGTATATTAAAAGCCCGAAGGAAGATACGGAGAGGGATAAGGGTACCGCGTAGGTGATTTAGGATACTATATTAGGCGTTACTAATAAAAGCTAGAATATCACTAAACGGATAGGATATTTATTACGGATTAAAGCCGCGCGCACCGATATAGAGAAGATCCTATCGAAGCTATTATAGGTATATATAAAGGCGGACGAGGAGTTAGAGCGATATATCGACCTATAGCGCTATATTCTAATGTTTTTCGCCTATACCTAAGTTCGGTATAATTAGAATAGTCCGGTGTACCGGTTTAGTAAACGGTAACGCACGGCGTAGAACGTATTATAGTATTCCGCCTAGTGCTATAAGGACCGGCCTAAGCTAATCCCTACCGACGGCACTGACCCGAACCCGGACGCACTATAACCTATAGAAGCCGATTATATAGAATTTATAATTAAATTATTAAACTAGCGGATTCGGTCGACCGAGTATAAGCTAGCGTTAGTATATATATTAGCTATATTAGGGGTAGGTAACTATAACGCCGGTTAACTATAGAAGGATCCCTATAGTTATCCCCCGATTTTATCTAGTATAATTAAGGTATCCCGGTTTATCGTCGTATACTAGTCGTTTTTGTTAGACCTGAATACCCGCGAGTTATTATAGATCGGGGAGAAAAAGCTAGTAGGGGAGTAGGATAATCCTAGCCCGGTCGATTATATATTTTCGTATAAACGGGATCGCCGTAGTCCGCCCGCGCCCCTAACTCCCCGATAAGCTAGTACCCTAGATAATCCGTCTAGTTCGCCCGCGGTAGATAGTTTACCTAATAGTCCCTTACTACCCGTTATATTTACCTAGTAGGTATAGGAAGGCATCAAGATATAGCGCGAATAGATTCGTATTATAGTTACTAGGTTTATAGTTTATAGCACCGCCGGGCTAATAGAATAGATAATAGATTTACGCCGGTATAGGATAAAGATCTATATAAATACCCCTACCGCGGGGTATATCGGTTAGGGTAACGGGGACGAGTTATCGTATAAAACGATACGGTTTACGATAGAGGTATTCCGCGGGTTTATCTATAGGTTAACGGCTAGCGTATAGTAATTAATAATCGACTAGATTCTACGGTACCTACCCGACTAGATTCCCGTAATCCTATAGGACCGTATAGCCGACGATTTTAACTAGCCTAAGGTAGGGTAGAGCTTTTTATAGGATAAGCGTACGCCGTAGCCCGTCGAAGGTTCCTGGTGGATAGTAGACCGGGTATAGGAGGAGTAACTATTATAGCGGTTATTTATATAAGCTAAGACTAATCGGCTTAGCGTTAATACTATCGGCCGGTTTTTTAGGTTTATTAACGAGTTTAAGGAGAAGCTAGCCGTGCTTATATATATCACTAGTGGATAGCCCCTATAGGGCCCGGAGTTATTAAGTATCCGTTACCGTAATAGCGCTATCGGTAGGCACCGTAACGTGTTTATCGAAGATAGATTAGTAGTATTTATTACCCGATACTATAAGGGGTTTTACGCTAATAGGGATACTAAGGTGATTTATCGGTACGTGCCCCGCGAAGTAGATAAGTTAGTAGTGTAGTATTTATAATTAGTATTACTATTTATCGAGATATTATAGGTATACTATAAAGAGGTATACCGTTTAGACGCCGTTCGCGATATATACATCACTAAGATATAGGGGATCGATACCGGCACTAGACGGGAGTAGACGCCCGCGTAGGTAACGGATATAATAGTCTAGGAAAGTAAGATACGTTTACACGACGGATTATCGTTATCCGCGTACTAGGATATTACTATCGCTATTAGTCGGAGGTACTTTAGTAGCGTTAAAGTATTCCCGTAGAATATCCGCGAGGATAGGACTAAGGTTATTAGCGATAACGAGGAGAACGAGGACGATATAGATAACGAGTAGTAGGTACGCTATATTACCGATTTATAAGCTACGTATACTACCTACGTTACCGAGATAGTATATAGACGTATAATAAGCTAGTAGCTAGGGACTATAGCGGGTCGTTAGGCGGGATTCCGGACTAGTAGCGTATATTAGCATAATTTTTTAGGGTTTAATATTAAGAATATCCTGAGTAGCGTATTAGGTAAGCGACCCCGGCTATAGTAGAGGGATAACGATATCTAGATACGTGATTAGCGCTAGTATTTAGTCGAGACGACTAATATAACCGAGGTATTATAGCGGATAACCGGGGACCCTATAATATAGTTCCGGGGCGTCTAGGGCGCGGCTATTAATACTATTAAATAGGGCGATTCCCGGGTAGTAGCGGTAATACCGACCGGCGGAGGCAAGAGTATATTATTTATATTACCCGCGTAGGTCGGCTAACGCGGCGGGTTAACGATCGTAGTAGTCCTATTAATCGCGTTACGTTCCGATTTATAGCGCCGATATAAGGCGGCCGGGATTTCATACGTTGAATAGGAGAGCTATCGCTATCCCGACTACGCGGCTATTATATTTATAACGCCCGAGACGGTATTCACGGATATATTCTAGTCGTTTTTAAACCGGTAGAGGGATTATCTACGGTTAGACCGGATTGTTATTGACGAATGCTATAGTATATTAAACACGTCGGAGCAGTTCCGGCCGCGGTTACAGCAGTTAGGTTAAATGTATCGGTTTAGTGCGTAGATAGTGTTTTTAACGGCCACGTTGCCCCCGTATAACGAGAGCCGGTTATTTAAGCGTATAGCGGTAGAGCGGAACGTGGTGAGTATATACCGCGCGCGGACCAGCCGCCATAATATCGTATACTGGGTATACTATCCTATAGTTACGTCGAAATGTCGTTCCTAGAGCTAGTAGTTAGAGGATCCCGGGATCTAGTAGTTTATTCGTGAACGGGTTCAGCGTGCCCGGCTAGACCTCGCCATGACCCGGACTGTGGGTCCCTCTTCGCGACCCGCGACCCGCCCCTCCGGAGGGGAGGGTCGTAGACTGACGACCCTCACCGCACCTGAGGGTCATAAAATCTTTGGAGGGTCACCCGCTTAGGCTTAGGGTTAGGCTTAGGCTTAGGGTTAGGGTTAGGCTTAGGGTTTAGGGTTAGGCTTAGGGTTAGGCTTAGGGTTAGGCTTAGGGTTAGGCTTAGGGTTAGGCTTAGGGTTAGGCTTAGGGTTAGGCTTAGGGTTAGGCTTAGGGTTAGGCTTAGGCTTAGGG
>JAPDFA010000211.1:0-13311 GCA_027569415.1 Penicillium janthinellum
TAACCCTAAGCCTAACCCTAAGCCTAACCCTAAGCCTAACCCTAAGCCTAACCCTAAGCCTAACCCTAAGCCTAACCCTAAGCCTAACCCTAACCCTAAGCCTAACCCTAAGCCTAACCCTAACCCTGACCCTAAGCCTAACCCTAAGCCTAAGCCTAAACTGCGTCGTAAATGCTTAATAATGCCAGTCGGTCGAATATTATACTAGCACTTGCGACCCTCGACAACGTAACGCTAAAGTCGGGTAACCGAGTAAACAACTAGTCGGCGGTTAGGGGTAATATAGCATGAAACCTAATATATAAATATATATTTATTAGACTATATATAGATGTGCTATGGTGTATGGATAGTGCTTTAGAAATGGGTAATAAACTGGTGTCGGATGATATTAGAATGACTTTAAAGGATAAAGATAAATTCTCTGCCTTACTAATATAACCTGATATAACCCCTGAAAACCCTGACTATATACGACTATCTTGTGACTCGTTCTACTGTCTGCTGTTATTATAGTTGACTTTATAATAGACTATAGTGTTAGCGAGTAATACTACTAAGAACGTGTTCCCGGTCGCACCCCATCAAAAAAACTCACCAATTTGACTGCGCCAAGACCGGCCTTAGTGGGCTTCAAATGCTCTGAAAATGAAACTGGAGTTAAATTACGATAAGTTCTATAAACTGTGAGATTTTCAAGTCTCTACCTCTACTAAATCTATATGGTATCTGGCGCCAAAATGGGTCTGGTACGAGGGCCCTTCCCGCAAAGTGGGGCCATAGTTAAAAAATTAACCCTAACTGGTATGTGGCAGATACCACCCACCCCCATGGGATAGAGTTTAGTTTTAAGGACAAAAATATAGCTCCGTGATTAAGTAATCTATCTCGGCTATCTCATCCAAAAAAGCCCAACTTCAACGCATTATATTACACCAACCACGTAAGTTATCAAAATTCTGATAAAAAGGACGGAATTACAGTATTCAGTTTACTAGTGTTCAAATAATTGGCTTCATAAGTTGTCGTGGTGATGTTAGGTTAAGTCGCATTTTCCCTAATGGTTGCTTTTTAACAGTATTTGTGACCATTGGTCGAGTGTTCCACAGTTTCGGTCTGTGCAACGCGCTGGCCAGGCAAACCCTAAAACCCAGGAATCCACCGTCATTAATCAAAATTATCTTATACAGGGGTCTACTAAAAGGACTGATAAAGTGTACCATAATGGATCCATGAGCTTTTGACCCAAAGGCATCACGAATATATCGCTGCGACTCTGACAACAAAGTTGGGGCAGCCAGGGTATCTGGATTCGTAGAGCAACCATCGAGGAAAGAGAGGGCGGCCAAGTATTTATTCTAGTGACGAGGCGAGGCGCGTGGAAAAGACACGCAAAAATCGGATCAGAAGGCAAGCTGTCGTTGCGGCGGCCCGGGAGGTCCATTCTCATTATAATAAAAAACTGATGGATGCATATTGTCATTACATCATGGATATACTCCTCTTTCAAATCGCTTCTAGGAGTAACCAGAGACAACTCTCTCGCTTCGGCCTATGCATCTTCCAACAGAACCCGCAGCTTCGCTGTTGAGAGAGCATAAATTAAACTCTAATTAGTTGGTTTGGCGCCACTGGTCTCTGATCCCTTCTAAACCAAAAATGGGACCGAGCTCAGAATATGTCAAGTATAATACAATAACGGTACCATTTTCGATGCTACTACTAGGTGCCAAGTCTATCGAACCGTCTAGATTCAGAATAGCTTGCTATTACATCTAGGACTACCGAGGAATATTCAGCCGTTTCCGGCGTAAAAAGTACTGGACGCAGTCTTTTTCTCCGTTATCGTGACTTATGAAAAACCGTGGATCAGAGATATCTGTCCCATGGCTCGGGCCGGTCTAAACATTGCTCTTGTTTCGGTGGCTAAACGATCCGCTCGGCTAAAGTCGGGGTGACCCGAACCTCAATTTTGGCAGTCACTAGTGCATTTGTGTGAATGCGAACCACGGTTGGCTCAACGTCTTTTTTAAAGTTCTAATTTCGGCGGAATTGATTTGTTCATTTGCTGGGAAACCCTACAATTAGGGGACCCGCTAGTGGTCGAGAAAAAAACACTGCGGTCCTTTACCAGAATATATCCTTCGGTCGCACCCATCAAAAAATCCCCAAATTTTTAGCCGGTTACCAGGCCACCAATTCAAGGTATTTTGCCTTGAAACTTTCCAGAATGCTGCATTTTGAAGTAACTTGAGACTTCTGAAAATCTGAGCTTCCTACACTGTCTAATTTGAAATCATGTCTGCCGCAAAGTAATGAATTTGGGTCTACCTCAGACCCGGTTTTTTTTCCCCCATACTTCAGGCTTAACCCCTAATTCCGGTCTAGTATATATAGTACATGAGATACTCCCATAGGATAGATCGTCCAACAAAGGCAGCCACCCACGGAAGCTCGACGGAACCCTGCCGGCGATCTACACGAGAAGGGTATATGGGACCCTGCCTAGCAACCGGGCGCACCTGTTGACACAGTTACGAACAGGCCAAGGCAGACCTGAACGAGGCTCTAAGTTCGTTTTCAGGAAATGGAATACTCTACTTGTACGTACGCGGATACATATAGTTGTTGTAGCCTGCATGTCGCTTTTTATTGCGAGGGTCAGGGTAAATGACATCATCCATCCATCCACCCAGCTGTATGCAAGTCACATCTCCACATCTCATCGCGTTTAAAACTTCAGAACCTGCATTGGACAATTTCAAAGGCGAATCTGCATGACAAAAGTACATAAATGACGCGCAGATTACATGCACAATAACGACAACTCAAACTCGACTCAGCCAACATGTGGATCTCATTTACACTAACAGCCAAATAAATTTCGACCATCTGGCATTTGCAAAGGACAAAAACAGGGCACATCTGCATTGATGCTTTCCGCTCATTATTTCGTCTATCCTGCGTTTTAAGCATGCAAAGTCAACTCAGTCGTTGCTTGAATCTCCTATGTCTAGGTGGAAGGTATTCATTCGGAAGGACCCAGAGCATTGATGACCCTTACGGGTAGTCAACTCTTGAGGTTTGATACGCCATCTCTGCAGCGCAGCAGCAGGGAGCAAGCGAATAGCATGTATCCAAATCGAAGTGATGCAAAGACTTCATTTTACCAGACATGATCTTTCATGGATCGTCCATTTATGCTTATTGTACCAAAGTAACGCATTGTAGCTGCACCCGGAATGCAGAAGGTAACTGTAACACTCCCTCATTTCGCATAATACTACAGTGTGTAAGGGGTATAGTAATTAGCAGAAGAGTATCTCCATCGGGCAGAGAACTCGAGACTGTACCGCCCAGGCAGAAATATACATATATATAGGTACCGTCAATTCTCAAGGTCCTCGAGCTTGTCTCTGATCCAGTATCCTACATCGCTATCTATTCAAGCATTACAGTGGCTATCTTTCTACCTTGAATAATCATGTCTGAAGACTTGAAGAAATTTTATGCTGAGTTTGTGCTCCAAGCTAATTCCAAATATTGTTGCCTTGTTTACTAACATGCGTCCTCTCAGAGTTGATAAGCTCGCAGATGCCGAGTTTATTGACAAAAGTAAGTGACTCTATTTGCTTAATATTTGAACTTGTATCCCACACCGACTTTAGGACTGGCTACGGCTATTTCCCACCAGTCGATTTCGAGTGAGGCAAGTAAGCGCCCAGATGTCGTGAAGGTAAGTAATCAGTGGCTGAGAAGATATGGGTATTCATTAACAAAAGCTGACATCCTTTCCAGATGGAAAAGTTCCTGGAGGTAGAGCTGGGCGAAAAAATCGGTGCCGAAGTGCACCCATATTGCATGGGCAAGCAAAAGAAAAAGCAGCCAACAGACCCAGACCTCGATCTGCCTCCGATTCTTGTTGCCTGGTACCCCCCGAGAAAGAACGCTTCAAATGACAAGAAAACCCTTCTCATCTACGGCCACTATGATGTTCAGCCAGAATTGACCGGTTGGTCGTACCCGGCCTTTAAACTTACCAGAGTCCAAGGCCCTAGTGGGGAGCGACTATATGGACGGGGCTCTACTGATGACAAGGGACCGGTTTTGGGATGGCTAAATGCAATTGAAGCCCACAAGAATGCCGGAGTTGAAATTCCTGTCAATCTCATCTTCTGCTTTGAAGGAATGGAAGAGAGCTCGTCGGAAGGATTCACTGCTTTTCTTGAGAAATATGGCAATGATCTCTTCAAAGACGTGGACGGAGGCGTTATTGCCGACAATTACTGGAACACCGCCAAATGCCCATGTCTGACCTATGGGCTTCGAGGCATCAACTACTTCAGGGTCACCATCACGGGCGCCCCCAAGCAGCTCCATAGCGGCATCTATGGAGGCGCTGTTGCCGAGCCCATGACAGACCTGTTTAGTCTTTTTTCGAAATTAGTCAATAACGAGGGGAAGATCCTGATACCCGGCATCAATGACCAGGTGGAACCGCTCACCGAAAAAGAGAAGGCACTGTACAAGAAAATCCGTTTCAAGTTGAAGGATTTCACCGACGCAATCGGCGATACAAAAGTGCCACTCTACCAGGACCCAATTGACATCATGATGCACCGGTGGAGATATCCATCGCTCTCGGTCCACGGGATCAACGGGGCGGATGCAAGCGACGACCCAGGCACGGCAATCCCGAACAAAGTGACAGGCGCGTTCTCCATCAGAACCGTGCCAAACATGAATAGCATAACCGTCAATGACACGGTGACAAAGTATCTCCAAGACGAATTCAAAAAGCTTGGCAGTAAATGTCAAATCAGCATAGGGGTTTTCCCCGAACACGTCCCATTCTGGAGGGCCAACTACGAGGAGCCCAATTTCGCAGCGGCTGCCAAAGCCACCAACGAGGTTTACAAGAATGATCCAGACTACACCCGAGAGGGTGGAAGGTGAGTTTCAACTCAAAAGGCCGATTGAGATTGTTTACTGATGTTCGAAGTATCGGTGTTGCACTGTATCTCCAGCATCTTCTGGACAAAAAGAGTCTTCTGCTGCTCCCGATGGGTGCGTCGGATGACGGACCTCATGGGCCCAATGAGAAAATCGACAAAAGAAACTACATCGAGGGAACGAAGCTGTTTGGTGCCTACTGGCACTTCTTTGCTGGGAAGATTTAGGGGTGCATTCCAGACTTGTTTTGCCCTAGATCGTGATAGAAATGACGAATTGAACCCGATTTATTTGGATGCATGATATCATGACTCTCTATGGCTTCTCTGTTAAGCTTTATTTGATTCCTAGATATACTTGTTTTTAAGAACTACTATTTGCCTTGTGTAGAGATATCATGTAGGTAGAGGTAGGTGGTGACAACGAAAACGATCATTCTCTCCCTGGGCCCCTCGAATACAATCATGGAACGTCGTAGATGTGTTCTAGGCCAACACGGACGTGACAGCATGCCCTCATGCCCTCATGCCCTCCCTTTCGCGCTGCAACTATTGCCTAACTTAATAATCTGCACGGGAATGGGGAGTCGATGAGGTTCAGCTCAAGCTGTCATGGTGAATATTCTCCACCAGACCCCCCATGCTGTATGAAATAAACAGTTCATCTCCGACTGCAAGTTCCACCGACGTAAGTTTAGTGTGAGTTTACCCCTCTAACCCGCTCCACATGACACACTGTCTCCATGGAAAGATTTATTGCAATTTGCTTTTCCTCGATCTCTTCTCAATCCGATTGGTTGTTCCACCATCCTATGGTAACCGTATATGTTGAACTTGAAGGGTGGGGAGGAACCCTCATCCTTTGGATCAACATTTGTCAACCTTGCCTCTCTTGCCTGATCTTCGCATTCATTTTATTATCTAGAACCAGTCGAACATTCTTTCCTGGGGTTGTCATGGAGAAGGCTGCCGATCATTCCCGAGAGTTAATTTTGACACCACCGCCGGTTTCGAGATGTTACACAAAACACACATCAACACGTACCCGTCAACATTTCCTCAATTCTTTCTACGCTTCATTGCGTGAGCGGTGCACGAAAACACATGAGTCTCGTGATGTCTGAATTTCGTTCCTTGGTCGAGTGTCAATTGTGGGGTGCCTGCGTCGGGCGGAAAGCAATGCAGCTTCCCCGTCCTTCCACACATACAGATTGCCTTTGATGTGTCAATCAATCAATCAATCAATCAACACTCTATTAACCTGTTGCAGCCTAACTAGTGGCGTAATGGCTATGCAGGCGCTTCCTCCGGCGGAAGCAAGAGTGATCCGAACGCCAGACCCGCGCATGAAACAGTAAATACGTAGGAAAACGCCGTCTTGCCATAGAAAATCAGTCCAAAAACAGTACCAAAACGCCCTCAAAGCCCTCAGTTGCACAATATGTCTCTCAAACAGCCCTCACATTGGCCTGCTGCTTCCTCTGCATCTCCATCCCTGCCATCCTTCTCCAGCATTCGTACTATCCTCCTACTTCGTTCTCGATTGGTGGCGTTCGTTGGTATTGGATGTATTCGTCCACAACCTCTCGGTTAGCCGTGGGTTTGACGTTCCTCCTACCCAGCGTCTTCACCCCCTGTGCCGTCGCCAGATCATCCTGGCGGTTCGTTTCCTTCGCCCTGCGGGGGCTCCGGCTCGATTTCAACGTGCCGGAACTGCCCCAGGAGGCCTGTTTGAAGCATGAATTCGGCCAAGTAGCTGGTGGCCTGCGAGTGTGATACAATTACATCGTAGTCCGTCGAATCTCCAAGATCGGTCTTCCGGATCTTGTCAAGGAAGGTCTTTCTCAGATCAGCGTACAACGGGCACTGCATAAGAATTGATGTGTCGCCGCAAACTACACACTACGTGAGTAACCGCAGCCAGCCAGCCACAATGTAGTGTCAGACTTGTTGCATCTATCCCCATCGATGCAGGAAAAGGAAATGGCCCAGTCCGTGGTTGTGCTCTGCATCTACATCATGACCCATCCAGTCACTTAGCTGATGTCGACATTGTGGCCTTGATTCTCACTGTCAATGTACAACCTACACGGGATGCTCGGAGCATGAGATGCTGTCTAGAACAAGTGACGCCGTAAGTGTGACGTGACCACCAACCTGGCGCCGTTTTCGGTGGTCAATATTATCTATAAAAACCTCCTTCTCTCCCGGCTTGTTCTGCAATCCAGACTGAGACATTACAGCTTATCATCCAACTTCTTTCCCCGTGAAATTCACACTTCTCTTTATCCAAGAAATCTTTCCTTGGATTTGCCCATCATGACTCCTTCAAAAGACATCAACCTGGAGAAACCCGTTACCTACACGCCTAAACATCCCATTGTTCGGGACCTGGTTGATTTTATCAATCGGCGGACCCCGATTTACAATACTAAAAAAACGAGAGAGGGGCCTCGTCCCCTCAAGGTAGATAGATTATTCTTATTTAACTGGGCAATTGCAGACGCAGTTGCTGGGGGCGAACAGGAAATGAAGGCTGAGGGCATCTCGGATCTGGATGGCTATCTCAAATTTGTCGACCATCTCGTTGAGTGGACTCCCACAGTCAGCTCCACGGGAGACGAAGTCCTGAGAAAGCTCCTTGTGTTCTACTGGCCATTCAACCAGCAGGCACTCAGCGACCTTCAAACTCCAATCGCGCCTCAATTCACCAATACCGATTTGAGATGGCTTTCCTACTGGCTTGTTGCGTTTGCGCGCCGATTTGGCGAGTACATGGCCACGCCTGAGTCGGTTGGAAATATTTGGAGTTTCTACACCAGTCAGAAATATGGGCAAGGCCCTGGTGATGCAGACAAAGGCACCAAGTACGACAAGGGAGATCGCTACAAGCAGTGGAAAATCCCCGAAGGAGGTTGGAAATCTTTCAATGAGTGGTTTTCACGAGAATGGGCCGATATCGACTACTCTCGCCCACTCGATGGAGAGGGTGATGACGAAGTCATTGTCCAGGGCGCAGATTCGGTGTTCAACGGCCACTGGAACATTGAGGACGGGTCTGTCCATATCGATCCGGCTGATGTGAAATCCGCCGAGGTGACTGTTGATATCAAGGGTATCACATGGCCCATCAGAGACTTGGTCCGATCCATCAGCGAAGATACACCGTATCGCAACGGTAGCTTCACGCACGCTTTCCTCGGCCCAACCGATTACCACCGTCAGCATGCCCCTGTGGAAGGAAGAGTCGTCGAGGCCAAGAATATCCAAGAACAAGTTTACCTTCAAGTCGCCCAATCCAAAACCAAAGATGGAAAAACAACCATCTACCCCGAGCGAGGTGTTGTTATCGGTCCCCAGGAGCAACAGCGACGATCGGTCAACACTTCGAACCTTGAGAAGAAAACCAATTCCAAGAGTCAAATGAATCTTCTTGCGCTGTATAGGGAGATCAATAACCTCGAAAAAAATCAGTCTGAGCAGCCTGCTGCCAACGGTCCGAAACCAGATGCCGGTATCACTGCACCCGACCACGCTGGGTATCAATGGTGCCAGACTCGTGGTCTCGTTGTGATCGACACCAGCTACGATAGCAAAGGCAACAAAAAATCCACTGACAATGGCTTGGTTGCGGTTTTGCCCATTGGAATGGCCCAGGTCTCTTCGGTCGTTCTCAGTGTGAAAGAAGGACAGTTCTTGGAGAAAGGACAAAACATTTCCTACTTCCAGTTCGGCGGCTCTGATATCGTGACGGTCTTCCAGAAACGACCTACCTACCGGAGTGATCTCCAAGCTGGCAAGACCAAGTTGCACATCCGAGAAAAGGTCGCTGAGTGGAAGTAATGAGCGATATACAAAGAAGATGTGGGATTTGTTCTCTGCTTAAAGCAACCTCTGTAGGTACTTAATATGATCATGATTTGTAGGTACACTATCATCCTACAAAATTACTATTTGACCCATTGCCTAACCCATAGGAGTATTTAAAGTATACCTGACTTGAATTAGGGTCCTGCTCTTTAGTATGGGAAAGAAAGGGGGGCGGAGGTAGACTTGATTTAAATTTCGAGGTCGTAAGAGCTTCAAATTTCCAGAAGTTCTAAGTTAGGTATAAATGTTTCTACTAAATTTTAGGCAAAAATATTGGGCGTCCCGCTCCAAGCGCCCGTTTCTTTAAAACATTTACCACCTATGCATACGCTTATTCCTTTCTGCTCAGTCGGTGGCCGTGTCGTAACTGGTAACAATATCCCGAAGTTGCATGCACCTATACGGCTCCCTTTCGCACCTTCGATACTTCCAGCTGTGTCCGGCACTTCCAACGTAGTCCCCACGCTATCTTGGAGAACTGGCGGAGCCAATGCCTTGGAAGCGTTCATGGCGACAGATATAAGTATAGCCTCTCATTTTTGGGGTGATCCCAGTTGTATATTCCAGCAACTCTAAGAAATTGAGCCCCTCAAAGCTTCTTTCTGTCCATACTCCTTCCTAGATCTGAATGAGACTCATCCGTCGATACCATACGCTCATCTGTAATTACGTTCCTCAAATCGAGATTCATCTTTCTCATCAGACGGCTCAGTTTCCCTGATCCAATATCCATAATGGCAGTAGCTTTAGGAGCACTCTGGTCTGTGCCTTCGGCTAACCTATGGGAGTAATTATAGTCTAGTAGACTTGAATTAGGGTAGGGAGCTTAAGTATGGGGAAAAAAAGTGGGGCGGGGGTAGACTATCATTTCATTTTTAAGTGTAGACTAGAATTAAATCTAGATATCGTACGAGGTTGAAATTTTCGTCAGTTCTAAGTTACTATCTTTTCTACCGTCTACTCGAATTTTAAATCATACTTCGACTAGTTAATGGTGTAGGAGTTCGTTAAAATTCGACCTATTTTTTTTGATAGGGCACGGTCGTAGGAATATAATCGCCCGCTAAGCCTAAAAGTCGCCGATCTTCTGTACGAACCGTAGGTATACCTCTACCACATAAGTTATTAGTAGTCTCTAAAGCTTATATGATATACCCCCTTCGTAAGTTCTTAATATTGTACGAAGCTTAAGGTTTTAGATATTCGTAAGCTAGACGCCGAGGATAGTTTTCTCGGAGTTTCTCTTTATTCTAGGTCCGATTAGAGCGTAGGACTTTAAGTTCGTCGTTTCTCGGTATAGTACTTTCTTAGTACCCTATTAAATACTTAGATTAATTCAAGAAACTATTCCTAGCGTTTCTAGAGCGTATAGTCGAGAGTAAAGATTAGGACGCTCTTAAGCTTAATCTCTTACTCGTCGTTAGAGCTTTCTTTACGGTATTAGTAGCGATACGATAGGGTTTCGGTGGTTCCTATCCTAGTAATCTTAGATTCTGGACGAGCTTTTTCTGCTTAGAGTTCCTTAAAGCGGTTAAGGCGAGTAATAGTTACTTTAACCGTTATAAGGTCCTCTTCTATGATAGTATCTATTTATAGGTGTTACGGGGCAGCGCCCCTGACATCTTCAATCATAGAACTCTGGATTTTGGGAGCCTACGGTCCCCGAATAGTCCCTAGGGTTACCGAGGTATCGGCAGACGACTCATCGAATTATTAATAGAGAACTGCTGCCGAAGTGTCGGTGAAGGGTAACCGAGCGGGGTACTTATATAAGGGAATTGTTCTCTATACCAATTGTGAGCAGGCTATAAGGGCGTATAGGAAGCAAGGTTGAAGAAGTAGATAAGGGTTCGAAGGACTATCTTAAAAGATAGTAGATATTGATAAGGTTGAGATAAAGATAAGTAATCAGGATGATTACTAATAAAGATTGATGTTGATGACTGATAGTAATAGTTGGTGATGTTGAAGAATATTTCAGGATGATCGTTCAGATGGCCTCTGGCAGGAGATATCGGCTATATTTATAGTTAAGATATTAAGTGGCAAATTATATAATAATAGCCGTGAATAGGCTATAGCCGTTAATATCCTATAGCCGTTGATATCCTCTAGCCGTTGATATCCTATAGCCGTTGATATATTATAGTATCTATATACGATAAATAGCTTATCCCTATCCGAGGTAATCTTACTCGGTGTTCCGTAGTTAGCGAATATATATCTAACTAATAGGTTTACTATAGTTCTAGTATTAATCTTTTCTGTTATCGGGATTATATACATATATTTAGTAAGTCGGTCTACGACTACTATAATTATATCGTTACCCTCCGAGATAGGTAATTTAGTGATAAAGTCTATCGTGATCTATTCCTATAGTCGTATTAGCGTTTCCGATGCCCTTATCTCTCTATATAGTGCGTATCGTGCTAGCTTATTGTGAGCAGGCTATAAAGGCGTATAGGAAGCAAAGTTGAAGAAGTAGATAAGGATTCGAAGGACTATCTTAAAAGATAGTAGATATTAATAAGGTTGAGATAAAGATAAGTAATCAGAATGATTACTAATAAAGATTGATGTTGATGGCTGATAGTAATAGTTGGTGATGTTAAAGAATATTTCAGGATGATCATTCAGATGGCTTCTGGCAGGAGATATCGGCTGTATTTATAGTTAAGATATTAAGTGGCAAATTATATAATAATAGCCGTGAATAGGCTATAGCCGTTAATATCCTATAGCTGTTAATATCCTATAGCCGGTAATATCCTATAACCGGTAATATCCTATAACCGGTAATATCCTATAACCGGTAATATCCTATAGTATCTATATACGATACTTATTTTATTAATACGAGTTATATTATCGGATATAGTTTTTGACTTTTCTGTGTATACTTAGGATATAGTAGTTCCGTGATATTTTCTCTATTATCTTTTTGATCCTAAAGTATCCTTATATCAGTTCGTTATAATATGTGAAGGGCTGTAGCAGAATTGATTCAATTGTACTAGGCCAACATGCTGTTTATAACCATCTTGAGGAGGGAAGGGAAACGGCCCCTTCTCGGTGGTGAAACGGTGTGAGGGCCTTTCTGCCGAAGGCGGTGTCTTCCCTCCAATCTTCCCGTTAACGGATCTATACGGCTATAGCATATGGTTTACTGCCGGGCTCTGGCCCGTTATAGTACCCCCCTCGTTATCCTAACGGTAGATATAGTAATGAGATCCAAAGGTAAAATGGGACATGCCCTTTTGAGCTATAGGGAGTAGTCGGTATAAATACAGGAGTAGGTGGGTCGCCAAGACCCACACGTGACTGTGCGGTCGGCGGGATTCGGAGGGTCCCGTGCGGCCGAAGTCATGTTAAGGAGAAGGCCGGCAACGGCCGGATGCCTCAGGCCGAAAAAGCTCCTGGGATCACATCCTCCCCCACTTGACCAAAACTCGTCCTCGAGTTTCCGAAAGGTCACTATCTACACCGAACACTTCAACAGCGCGACATACTACATACACAAATGAAAGTATCAGAGGCCGACCGCGAGGGTAGCCTCGTGACAGAATCCGGAAAGGTTCCAAAAGGAAGCAAACAAAGAAACCGTACGGCCATCGGCGTAGCAAACGCCGAGTACTCACGGCCGGGTTCAAACAAAGAAATATCCCAACACAAATACCACCGTTTCCCCCGGGTTCGTTTCTCTTTTCCATTTTCCCAAACATCTTCGCGTTCGCAAGAGAATCTCGTTCTTCAAAAAAGCTCCATCCACCCCCGTCCACGCGATAACAACATAGGTAAGTATCTTCCTTCCCGAATAGTCACGTATATACATTAACGCGGACTCAGCTTCTCCTCGCTCCAGCATTGCTCCTTCCGAGGACTTCCGCTCTAAGCGTATGTCGGTCGCTTCCGACCAGAACGTCGCTGAGGTCCTGGCCGACCGGCTAGGAGAAGAATTTCCCTTCGCTAGCTACGGCATAGACGGTACTAGTC
Organism: Penicillium janthinellum; assembly: GCA_027569415.1. Classification (NCBI taxonomy): domain Eukaryota; kingdom Fungi; phylum Ascomycota; class Eurotiomycetes; order Eurotiales; family Aspergillaceae; genus Penicillium; species Penicillium janthinellum. The sequence goes on from JAPDFA010000211.1 coordinate 12,819, forward strand.
TGGAGCTTAAGGCTATGGCTGGGGACTCTCGTGCCACGGCTTTTAATCCTGCTGCTAAGCAGGTCGCGCACGATAATAAGGGTAAGCGCACAAGCCCGATAGGATATAACCTAGACTGACCGTTCGGCAGCGAAATACGCAGATCTAGACACACGCGGCAATCCCATATTAAGCGTTTTCCAGGGCGCGGACGCGGCCTTTCTAAAGGCGGTCCTTAAGGACTATTCGTTGGCCCGCGATGTTAACTAGCGTGGCGAATAGAAGCCTTGCGCGGTGCAGTCCCGCAAACGTGCCTACATTATACAGCAAGCTAGCGAACGGGCACCTCCGGGCGAGGAGTGTAAGACCTGCGGTAACGGCAGTGGGTATCGTATATAGATACTATCGTATATAGATACCATAGGATATTACCGGCTATAGGATATTACCGGCTATAGGATATTACCGGCTATAGGATATTACCGGCTATAGGATATTAACGGCTATAGCCTAT
>JAPDFA010000212.1:0-13100 GCA_027569415.1 Penicillium janthinellum
GGCTCTGGTAGTGGCTCTGGTAGTGGCTCTGGTAGTGGCTCTGGTAGTGGCTCTGGTAGTGGCTCTGGTAGTGGCTCTGGTAGTGGCTCTGGTAGTGGCTCTGGTAGTGGCTCTGGTAGTGGCTCTGCTGGTGGCTCTGGCGGTAGTAGTTCTTAACTGTTTTTTGTTTGATTTGATGCTTGATTTGATGCTTGATTTGATGCTTGATTTGATGCTTGATTTGATGCTTGATTTGATGCTTGATTTGATACTTGATTTGATACTTGATTTGATGCTTAATTTGATGCTTAGTTTGATGGTCAAAATTTTCAGCGCTTTATCTAGTTATTAATTAACTATCTAACTGCTTACGGAGTAGCTCAAGCTCTAATCTTGTTCTCTCATTTTCCATCTTCGCTTTCTCAAGTTCGACCTTCTTCTGTTCTATCTCAAGCATCTTGCACTGATAATCAAGCTCAGATTGACGTATATCACCGTTATCCTGGCCTTGACTAAAACGATTAAATGAGGCGGTGCGACGAAGATCACTTTGTGGAGTGGAGGATCGAGGAGTGCTTAAACTAGTTAGTAACTAATTAAAAAACAGAAGAGAGCGTATACTAACCTCGAACGACTGCGTGATCTATTTGTCCGGGGGCGATTTACTGGAGATCTACCCCGCGTAGCACTAGTAGATCGAATTGGATGACCTGACGAAGAGAAGTCATAAAGAATACGATCTTCCTGAGGTACTCTTTCCAGTCGATGCTGTTCGATTTGTTGCTGCTCTGCGTGTCGACGAGCAATAGTTCCTATATATTATTAATAAGTTAGTAACTAATTAGTTATTATTTAATTTATATATTTAATACTTACTTTCCCGTTGTTGATTCCTCTGGATACGAGTCGTTATATCAGTTGACCGGTATGTATGGCGTACACCCCAATTTTCACGGCCTTCATACTGACTGATATCAGTTTGATCGAGGGCCTCGGATCTAAGAATTAGTTAGTAACTAGTAAGTAGCTAGTTTCAGTTCTTACTAGAAGTACTTTGTCACGGCGCCTAAGAGTGAGTCGTAAACCCCATGCCAATAGGATTTATAATGACTCTGCTCAACAGCGTTTGTATGATGTCTCACGCTATCCCATATGTCAGGTTTCATCAAGGATAAAGCCCTACATAGGCCAGCAGCGATAATCTGATGGCTCTTGTGCTGTGCCCATTTAGCTAGACGGCCGCCATCTTCGTCTATATTATATATTAGCAACTAGTAGGTAACTAGTTAATAATCAGATAAGCACATACCACTGATATAGGCAAGCAACGTATGGTAGTCGTGAGCAGTTTGACAGTTGAGTAGTCCTGTGCAGCGCTGCCTCGCTAGCTTAAAGGTACCATCCTTAGTTTGAGGGTATATTTTCGCTACTGTACGTAGGAAATGCACCTTACAGAACACAATGATATTCCGTAGGTGCCACTTATACTCGCGATGCTCTGGATCGATTCCTGAGAGGAAGTAACCAAGTCCTTAACCAGTTAGTAACTAGTTAATAACTAGATCATATATACATACCAAGGCATTGGCTCCAGTCCATATCGCTAACAATAGCTTGAAACCCACTCCCGTGAAGATATTCAAATTCAACTGGCTTTCCAGTAATAGAAGACAGTAGATAGAATACTCTTGAGAAGATGAATTTATACGCTTCTGGTGATTGCTGATCGGTAAACACCCGGAAAAGAGTAAAAACTAGTAAAATAGTTAGTAACTAGGTATTAACTAGTTAAGGTAAGAGAAGGGGTATATACTCTTCCCATGAGTAGGGATAAATGTTGCAAATATGACCTCGTTTATAGATCCTCGGACCCTTTTAAACGACATATCCACCTCGAACGATGTTAGGGACCTAAAATAGTGGATTTGTGCATTAAACCCACAGAAAACAAAGGTCCCTAGATCGGATTGGTGAATTTCCCGGACGTAAGACTATAGAAAATAGTTAGCGTCTAGTTATTAACTAGTTAATACTTTCTTACCTGGAGCGTTGGCTTTCGCTGGAGCTCATACTTTAATCCTGCGAGACCTCTACCACCAGGGTATGCTAAAGTCCGCTGTTTTAGGATTAAAGCTGAGAATCGATCCATGTTGGCGAAGCTTGAATGGACCTGTGAGAGTGTACTAGCTCCAAACTTGCGGCAGAAATCTTTAAGAGCAGGGCTCTGTAAAAAGACGCCTATATGATAGTTAATATGTAGTTAGTAACTAGTTATAAGTTAGTTTTCTCTCTTACTTAGGGTAAGGTCTGGTGTTTGGTTCCGACAGATAAGATCGAGTATTTCACTGATCATTAACTCTGGGGCTCGACTTGGTGGTGGGGGGGGATGTGTATGACATCCACGAGAGTAGAATATCGCGTATGGACAGTCCTTGATGTCTAGTGGAAGATAAGTACGAAACTGCGCAGTACATTCATGTACTACGTATTCGCTATCGCCTTGTGGGTGGACAGTATCTGTGACTAGTTAGTAACTAGTTAAAAATCGATTATAAAAGCCTTTATATACCGCATTTTTCCTTTTTACTTGTCTTCTGTTCGACTCCGCCGCAGTATTCGAATGTAATAGGATTGTTCCCTTCAATAAGCGATTGCAGGAGGTCTATGTCTATAGAACCTTCCTTGCTGACCAAGCTCTGATGGTAGTGAGCTTGATAGTTCTCCCTGGTTGTATTCCGGCATCCGATGTACCGATGAAAGAGACCAGCAATACTCTTTAACTAGTTAATAATCAGTTATAACTTATGAATCGCTTCGCTTACCGGCTCATGGTATGTCCCAAATAGAGGCTCACAGCTCTCTTCTTGGAGAATACAGGCTTTCCTTTCTTGAAAGAGCCTCCGGCATACTCGATAGAGACTATTATAGATATAGATTAGTTTATAAGAACCATAACTAGCTTCTGACTAGTTTATAATTAGTTAACATACGCATGCGTTTGTCGTGTGCGAGGAGATACGTCAGTTTGGCTCACGGTTTCTCTCCGAACGTCCCGCATCAAGGTGAATAATTCATCATCGGCGGAATAGTGGCAGTTCGAGGCAATTATAGGGTGTAAATATTTACACGCCTTTACCCCAGTACAGTTGTAGGCCGATTTCGTTGCATGACAACCGAGGAAAGAACAAAACACCTCATAATCTGGCCCAACCTTCCTCTTAGAATATTGGATCTAATACTTATCAGTTATTTTATAACTAGTTAACAACTAGTAAACCACTGCAAGTTTTATTACTTACCGAACGAAGTGCATGAACCGCCTGCTGTTGCGATAATCCCTCAAGGCTTACTACATATGCATAGCCTTGCTCGTGACTTTGAGGATACTCTGGAAGAAGGGCAACATGCTCGATAAAAGCAGCTGAAAGTGCATGAGGTTGGCCTGTTGTGAGTGGGATAGGGATAGGTTCCTATAAACTAGTTAGTACCTAGTTAATAAGTAAGTTGTGGAGGATATATATTTTCACCTCATGCGTGTCAACTACTGTGTGCTCAGGTAACAAACAATTTTCACTGTTATCTGAGTATAAGGAACTAGTGTCATCCCTTTCTTGAAATCCCATAAGCTCCGTCAGCGTCCTTTGCCTCCAATTATACCACAATTGGCCTTGAACTGGCTCGCGGTAAGCCATGTTAAGAGAAAAGAGTCAATGAGGTTGAAAACAAGAAACATGTAAAATTTCATTATTTGTTAGGGAGTTACCGTGTTACCGTAGTGATACCAAAACACGTTAGTCCTATATAGGAAATTAATGGAGCCCCCTGTGCTCAGCACTGCCAAGAGTCATGTGATTTGCCCCACCCCCCTGCGCTCAGGTTGGGAGCACCCTGGGCTCACCTGGATTCTGCAATACTTCTACCTACCTTTATCTCTCCGCTCCCGTTCTGCCAGCCTTTATCTGTCCGCCCCCGTTCTGCTACTCTAGTCTCTAGAGTCTACTATTTTGATTTCCGTATAAAACCTATGTATTTTTGAAGCACGCTTATAACACTTATTTCACGCTATTCTAAGCTTAAATTATATAGACTCCTCTGCGGCCTCTAATTAGCTAGAACCGAAATTATTACTTACTGCGGTATCCTTACTTACCGCGGCCTCTAAGGCCTCTAAATCCTCTATAGCTTACCCGCGCCTACGCCTATGAGTATCCCTATGACTACGAGTCCTACCACGACTCTAAGAGTAGTACTACTATAAGTACTACTATAAGTATAAGACCCCCGAGGATTATAGGAAGTAGGAAGTAGGAAGTAGGGTAGTGTTACGCACGGCCTCTGCGTCACTGTGAGTTTGTACCGAAAGGGGTGATAGTTACCTTAGTCGTTGTTGTTATGAGGTACAATAACGATATGTGCTGAGACGGCTGATCCCGGCCCTGTCGGCACAGACTTTAATCCAAAGAGTACCTCGCAACCGTACCGTTGCTATGCTAAGCTTTACACGGGCTCGGGTCCTTTTGAGTATCTTGCAGGATGTGCCAGAGTGCGCGCTAAGTAAGTCAGTCACTAAGTGTTGCCACGAAGTGAGCTCCCCTACTTGTAGGTTGGGTTGTCTTGAGGGTGAACCGTAGAGTGCAAAGTCTAAGGGTAGTAACTAAGTAATAATATATAATTAATCGCGAAGAACTAAATATATAATGGTGAAAGAGTGTCCTTATACATCTAGTCCTTCCTATCGGTGATAAGTCGAGACTTATTACTGATACGCTAGGGCTTATCGCTGATGAGTTCCTGCGCTGGTAATCCTATCGGTGATAGGATCTAGTTATATAGCTACCCGATCGGGTAGTTCGTTATTATAAGATATAAGATTAAGAAGAGATGCAAAGAACTATAACATGGGAACTATGTGGCCCAGTAGAATGCGGACGGATCTCTTCTGCAGAATAACGTGGTCGGCAAGCGAGCTGCGCATGTAAGCGAGCTGCGCAGCCAAAAACACATAGTAAATGCGATAAAATACATCCTAATATCTCAACAACAATAACATATTCCAAAGTCTTATTATAGGCTAATGCTCTACATAGTATGTCTAGCATGTTAATGAGGTCCAGGAGTATTTATAGGCAGCGTGCTTGGGAAATATATAATTGGGTTGCTACATTCAGTGTAATTTTTGGTAATATGGACGACCAGTAATAGGGCAAACTTCAAATTGATAAATAATATTTAGTTCACCGAGAAATGCTAGTGCACTAAAAATCAAGTAAAAATACCTTGTGGTTGTTGATATAGCATCTTGCATTTTCTATGTGTTTTTGGCTGCGCAGCTCGCTTACATGCGCAGCTCGCTTGCCGACCACGTTAAATCAGGATGCCTGAAAAATCAGGCAGCAACGGCCATTGAAGAATATCAAAATACTAGCTACATGCAAAAGCCGATTGCAGGAAGAATAAGATACTACTGCTACCGGATACAGTAATACTACTATGAAATACTACCATCAGATGCAACGAATTACTACCGCATATAGCATAGCATACAAGAAATAAACCGAATGTAGCCAATAACTACTACCGCATACAGACTATACAGAAAGAAGAGATTAAAAAGATAAATACTATTAAGATATCCTAGCTAAGTGATGATAACAATTCATACATCTCATCTTCTACTATCTAGTAGGACTTCGTCTTTCCTATTGCTCCTGCGAGCCACTTCCTATTCGTAACCCTTAGCTTACTAAGAGGTTATGAGCCCGAATCTTATTCTGCTCGCCCTTATTCTTTCTTTTTAGCCTATCTTACCTAGGCTCCCTACTCTTATTAGTCAACATATCTCTATCAAAGATCTATATTAAGCCACTTTCTGGCCCTAAGAATTATGTTAATTAGTCTATTCGCCTAAAAGATCTTCTTATTAAGGACGATCTCATCGAACCGATTAAAGCCGATTTCACGAAAAAATCAATTTCATCTGATGTGTCACCTCTTTCATCTGATACGGTACCCCTTCTATCCGATCTGCCAGAATCCACTAAACTCTCGAAGAACCGTAAGACTTTATTAATCATTCGCCTACTTTGTGCTAAGAATACCCTTCTCTATATTAGAGATAAGACCTCAGCATACCTTGCCTAGAAGAAGCTCGAAGAGATCTATTATCCGAAGGGTTTTACTACTGAGTACCCTACTCTAAAGGAGCTCTTTGATACCAAGATGATAGACTTTAACGATATAGGTCAATACCTTAATAAGGTTAAGATACTGGTTAATAACCTAAAGGCAAAAGATATCAATCTACCTAGCCAGGTAGTAATTGCCTAGGTGTTGAATAGCCTAGATGATTCATACCAACCTTTCGTCCAAAATATTACGCAGAGCCTACGTAAGGATCCTACGGCCTATACGCCTGATTCGCTATTTACTAGCCTTATTAATAAGGCTAAGGGCCACCAGCCTAGCTAACAGTAGGCTAACTAGCTACTATATAGTAGCCAGGGCCAGGGCCAGGGTCAGCGCCAGCGTTAGGGACGCCAGCTACCTAAGAACTAATTTAAGAACCTACCATATCAAGATGCTTTTTGCAGAAATTATAAGAAGAGTGGCTACTATATCGGCGATTACTAGTAGCTACACAAAGATAAGCGCCCTACTAGCTAGATTCAATACAGCCGAGTTAAAAAGAATACTACTAAGTCAAACGCTCTCAAGAAACCACCCTCTACTACTAAAAGAGACGCGATACGCTAAGAAAAGCTAATTGCCGCTATCATACAGTAAGCTAATAAATTAGCCGTCAGTGGCAGCCAAAATAGCAGCGAAGAAGAGATTAACATTAATTCGCTTAATATTAGCTATAATGAAGACCTTAATCTCATCGATTGGGATACAGAAGTAAGATATTAAGATAACCAGCAAGATAGCTAGTAAGATAGCCAGCAAAATACCCATTAAGATATATATACTGATAATATACTCTCTATAGATCGTGTAGAGACGAAACGCAAAAAGATAGGATTAAAAGCCAAAAGATTTAATATTATAAACGTTGATTTTATAATTAATACTAGAGCTACTGTTTGTGCTATTAATGATTTAAAATACTTTAATAACTACTATAGTACTAATAAAACTATTATTTAGGGAAAAGCCAAAAAGCTTCATATAAAATACGCTAGCGATCTAATATTTAGATCTAATATAAATTATCTTCATAAACTATATAATGTTCCTTATATACCAGAACTAGGAATTAATATCCTTAGCATAAATCAGCTAAAAAATGCTACATCTATTTTCAAAGATAACAAAGCTATTATATATGATAAGGATAACATTAAGATATTATAAGGAGATAAGTAAGGTAATCTATATAAAAGCACGCTTAAAATTATATATCCTATATCAGATACTATAAATTCTATAGATACTAGGAATACTATAAAGAATTAGTATGATAGACTAGGTCATATAGGCCTGTTGCCATTAAAGAAGATATTAGATTAGGCCAAGATTGAGATATCCTTATCAGAACTTTAAGAATATCTTGACTACACCTGCGAGATATATATTAAATCTAAATATTATAGATATATCAATAAAAAATCTACATCAGATATATTATATAGCATAGGTGAAAGGATATATAGTGATATAGGAGGACCTATCTCACCACGGACCTATAATAGCTATAGATACTATATCATATTCTTAGATAAGACCTTAAGATATCTTGATATATCCTTATTAAAGTCTAAGGATAAAGCATATAATAAATTTATCAGATATAAGAATATATCAGAGAACCAAACTAGCAATAAAATAAAAGAATTTTTTACTGATAATAGCACTAAATATATTAATAATAACTTCTATATATTAATACGAAGGTGTAGTATATTATATAAGACCACACCAGCATATACTAAAGAGCTAAATGGCCTAATTGAAAGAATTAATCTTACATTAATAAATAAGACTAGATGCTTACTAGCCTAATTAGGTCTAAATAACTCTATATAGGGTGAAGCATTACTAGCAGCTACATTCTTATATAATAGAACCCTATATACAGCGCTAGGATTCAAAACACCTTATAAAATATTCTTTAGCAAAATACCTAATATTAGCTATATTAAGACCTAGGGATTAATTGTATATTATCATCCAAATACTAAATATAAGAATAAGCTACAACCAAGGAAAAATAAGGCTATATTAATAGGATATAGTTAATATAATCAATATAAACTATATAATATCGAATCAAAGAAGACTATCTAGTCTAGAGACACCACTATTTTAGAAGGTTAATATCTATATAGATCTATAAGATCTAAATCATCTAATATATCAATATCTAATATATTATATAAATAGAAACGTGATAAATATCATATCAAAACAAGAACGGGTAAGCAAGAAGAAATAAATGCTAATCCCTTATATAAGATAGAAATTCAGATACCTTCTCAGGCAGATAATCATATATACTCTATAAAAGATACTACACTAGCAGATAAGCTTACTACTTATAATAAGCTATCTAGTAACTATATATTATCTGCTACTACTAATAAAGAACTATCTTTATATTAGCAAGCTATAAAGTCAGATAAAAAGAATAAATAGTATTAAGCATATATTAATGAGAATCAAAGCCTATTAGATTAAAATATATTTAAGATAATAGATATACTACCTAATATAAAGCTATTAAAAGGCCGATAGGTATTTAAATTAAAGACTATAAAAGATCCAAACTTAATTCAAAGTAACTATATAACGAATAAAGATAAAACTATTAGATATAAAGCTAGATAGGTTATCTAAGGATTCAACTAAAAGCTAGGGGTTAACTTCTTAGAAACCTTCTCTACTACTGCTAGAACTAAGGTTTAGTATATAATAATAATAATAGCCGTTAATAAAGGATAGTATATTAGACAATATAATATAAAGAATGCATTCGTATATGCTAATATAGACGCTGAAATATATACTATACTACTAGTTAGACTATATCAAGATAAAAAATATAAAAATAAGTGCTATAAACTAAACAAAGCACTATATAGGCTAAAACAGTCACCTAGATTATAGAATAAATATTTTTCAGAAGCTATATAAAGATATAAATTCTATAGATTACTATATAATAAAGGTATATATATCAATGAAGAAGATCGGGCTATTATAATAACACATATTGATAATATATTAATAATTCATAAAGATATTAACTATATCAAAGATCTAGCTACTAAAGCTAGGAAACATATCAAAATAGAAGAAATAGGCGAAGTTACTACCTTCCTAGGAAATAATATAAATATAGATTATAATAAGAAGATAGTTACTATAGATTAAAAAGATTATATCAAGAAAATACTAACTAAGTTTAATATATATCAGTATACACCTAAAAAATTACCCGGAGAACCAGGTATTCATCTGAAAAAGAACCAATATAAAACATCCGATGAAATAACAAATCTATATCAAAAAGAGATAGGATCTTTACTATATACTAGCCTAAAAACTAGGCTAGATATAATATATAGCGTATCATACTGCGCTAGATATATAAGTAATCCTGCGAAAGAATATATAGCCGAGCTTAAAAAGATATAGAAATATCTGCTATATATACCTAATCTAGGGCTTATATACGATTACTCTGGTAAAGATCTATATATTAAAGGATACTCCGATATAGATTGGGTAGGTGATATAGATAGTAGAAAGTTGACTACTGGCTATCTATTTAGCCTATCTAGTGATATGGCTAGAAATAACCCTATAATATAGAATTCAAAGCTACAAAAATCTGTTACTTTAAGTACCTATAAGGCCGAATATATAGCACTTAAAGAAGCTGCTACAGAAGGAATATATCTAGCCAATATATTCAACTATATTAATAATAGGCTAGGTCTAGGCTATACATTCAGTATACCGCTTATATTAATAGATAACCAATCTGCTATAGATCTTACTAAAAACCCTAAATATCATAAAAGAACAAAGCATATCGATATAATATATTACTATACTAGAGACTAAATAAGACAAAAGAAAATAAATATCTAATTCGTCCCTACTAAAAAGCAATTAGCTAATATATTAACGAAGAACCTAAGACTACTAATATATAATAACCTGAAAGAACTAGCAAATATGAAACAAATACTATAACATAAAGATATAAGATAATATAATATAAAGATATAAGATTAAGATATATAACCTAATCTTTACACTATATATATTATAAAGATTACGGGGGGCTATAAGATATAAGATTAAGAAGAGATACAAAGAACTATAATATAAGAACTATGTGGCCCAGTAGAATACGGACGGATCTCTTCTATAGAATAAATCAGGCAGCAACGGCTATTAAAGAATATCAAAATACTAGCTACATGCAAAAGCCGATTACAGGAAGAATAAGATACTACTGCTACCGGATACAGTAATACTACTATAAAATACTACCATCAGATACAACGAATTACTACCGCATACAGCATACAAGAAATAAACCGAATATAGCCAATAACTACTACCGCATACAGACTATACAGAAAGAAGAGATCAAAAAGATAAATACCATTAAGATATCCTAGCTAAGTGATGATAACAATTCATGCATCTCATCTTCTACTATCCAGTAGGACTTCGTCTTTCCCATTGCTCCTGCGAGCCACTTCCTATTCGTAACCCTTAGCTTGCTAAGAGTTATACTAGATAATATCTAAGATATATATAGCTATATATATAGGATATTATCCGCCCTAAGGACACGGTGTCCTTAATTACCCTGATCGATCACTAATTATGGGTATATAAAATACCCTTTTATACGGACCTACTTTGCTCCTAGGAGCACCTTTTTAGTATAATCTTACTCCTAGGAAGTATATATATAATACTCCTTATTAGTCGCACGTAACTCCTATAGGTATTATCTTTCTTACGGGTTTAGTTAGCTATCGTTATCCCCCGCGGGTTTCTAACGGTCTACCTCGTAATATTATCCTCCCTCTTCTTAAGCTAGTATCCTTAGCGGCTATAAGTAGCGTAGCCCTTAGTTTACTCGTGCGTATATTTCTATTTTCTTATTTTTCTTTATAATATCGTCCTACTATACTAACTATATCTTCTAAGGCTTCTATCCGTAAGAATACCTTAACTTATCGGATCGAGGATAAAGGGTTTTAGTCCGTAATCCCTTATAAACGTTATATTTATTTAAAAAGAGTATATATCTATACCGATTATTCCGATCGTTATAGCGACTATATTCGCGCTAGTAGTAGTGTAAAGTACGCTATACTAACTCCTACTTTTACTAATATAGAATAGTAGCGGTTAGTAAAGTCTTAAAATTAGATTAAGAAAGAGGAGAAGGCTATCCTTACTAAGCTTCTCCGCCTTCGAAAGTAAAAGCGCTTATTATAAAAGTATACTAGTGATTTTATTACTTAGGACTTTAAGGAAGTTACTAAGTTAGAAGAGCTCGAACGTCGCGAGGTTAAAGAGCACGAGCGTCTTAAAAAAGAGCGTATTAAGTCTAAGTAAAAGGAGCGTAAGGTAGAGAGTGCCTAGGCTACTACTAGGGTACCTCGATCTACTATTCCGACTAATAGTCGTTTCTTCGCGGTAATATTAGAGGATCCTACTCTAACTTAGTTATTAAATAATCTATTATTCTCCTAGATTAACCTAGACGCTGCCTTATTAGGCGAGGCCCCTAGTTCCCCTATTAGTAGAACTATTAAACTAGCTAGTAATAGCCTATTAGGTTCCTAATAGGTTCCTATATATTTTCTAAGGTATTATATCTCTTCTATTTCACGAGGTAGTAAGATTATCCGCTAATCCTTTCTATTACTAGGATTTCGATTTCCTTAACCTCGTACTTATTCTCTATTTCTTCTTTAATTTCGATATTAGTAGTAATTTCGGCGTTTTAAGGTACTTTTTCTAATAACGAGATATAAAATATTATATAGATATATCGTATACTATCTAGTAGTTTTAAGCGATAATTAACTAGTCCTAATTTTTTATTAATTTCGAATAGTCTAAGTTTAAGATAGTTAAGTTTTACGCTAGATCGTCTAATACGAATATTATATCGTAAAAGGTAAACTTTCTCCCCTCTTTTAAAGTCCGGCGCCTCCTAGCACGATTAATTATAATCGAACTTTATATATATATTCAGAAACTCGATATCTCTTAATAGCTAAAGATATAGCTATTTTAGTCCGTTAGCTAGTAGTCTAGAAGATTCTACTACTAAGTATTCGCCGATCGGTTCTCCGATAATTATAGGATTTAGCCTATAGTTCACGAAGAATAGCGTTTCCTTAGTTATTACGTATATTATATTATTATATACGAATTATATAATTAGTAATAGTCCTATCTAGTTATCCTACTAGAAGTTTACGTAGTATCGTAGGTACTATTCTAGAGTCTAGTTAACTCGTTCCATCTATCTATTAGTTTATAGGTAGTAGGCTATAAAGAGTCTATACTTAATACCTATTAGATCCGCGAATAACTACTATATATTAGATATAAATAGCTTATCTCTATCTAAGGTAATCTTAGTATTCCGTGATTAGTAAATATATATCTAAGTAATAGGTTTACTATAGTACTAATATCGATCTTTTCTATTATCGGGATTATATACGCGTATTTAGTAAGTTAATCTACGACTACTATAATTATATCGTTACCCTCCGAAATAGGTAATTTAGTGATAAAGTCTATTATAATCCACTCCTATAGTTACGTTAGTATTTCCGATATCCTTATTTCTCTATATAGTATATATTATACTAGCTTATTCCGTTAGCACGAGTCGTATTATCGAATATAGTTTTTAACTTTCCTATATATACTTAGAATATAGTAATTTCGGGATATCTTCTCTATTATTTTCTCGATTCCGAAATATCCTTATATTAGTTCGTTATAGTATAATTTAATAATCTTATTCTAAAGGTTCCTAGGAATATATACTAGACCGTAGATTAGGACTAAGCTATCCCGGGTTAGTATAGTATTATTACCTAAGATATTCTAGATCGATTATTCTT
>JAPDFA010000213.1:0-12488 GCA_027569415.1 Penicillium janthinellum
GTACACGCTCGAATCGGCAGATAGCTCACGAAGGAGGCCTAACTATCGCAGAGGGCCTACAGCTAGCTCAGCAGCCAGAGCAGCCAGTCGAAGATAGCCAGGTGGTATCGCATGAGGCAGGCGAATCAGCGAATCAGGCAGATTTACCACGCAAAAGGGCTCCGCCAACATGTAGCGGGTGTGGGCAGATAGGTCATAAGATTAACCGATGTAATAAGCTCTAATTTGAGACGAATTAATATTGTTTTGGTTGAATTATCTTGATTTGAAAATTCTTAATGGGGGGAGGTGGCCGAGTTGGCCGTGTGGCCGAGATGGCCGTGGATTACGTTACTATCAGTCATCAACATCAATCTTTATTAGTAATCATCCTGATTACTTATCTTTATCTTAACCTTATCAATATCTACTATCTTTTAAGATAGTCCTTCGAATCCTTATCTACTTCTTCAACCTTGCTTCCTATACGCCTTTATAGCCTGCTCACAAAATAGAATAAGGGGCTTAATTTACTATAAGGTCCTATTAATTTAGGGTTTTTACGCGTTTAGTACTTAAAAGCCTACATATATATCCTACTAGAAAAACGTGTTAAAGCTAGAAAGATAGATCCTCACATATAAAGTAGTTATTTAGTTAGTTATAAGGGAGAAAATGGTTATTTATATAGGATTTATAATCCCACAAAAAGAGAAGTTATTCTTCGTCGCGATATTACCTTTTAGGAAGAACCTACGCTAATTCGAACTTCCTAAAACCTTATCTATAACTAGAATACTACTAATAAAACGTCCTTCACTAATCTAGAATTCTAAAGACTAACGATTTATAGAAAGATTTAAGAATTAACGCTAAAGCTCTAATTATAGTAAAATAATAAATTACCGGTCGTGATAATTACACTAATTTAACTAAAATAAGCCCTAGCTCCTAGTACACTAATAGTAACTCTACTAGTTAATCTAGATATACTAATTCCCTTAATTAAAATATTATAATATACTTAGATATTACTAATAGCACGAATAACTAACGAATTAAGGAATTTCTATATTACATTAGAACGATTTAAAACACCTAAATCCTAAAGGTATTTAATACTAGAAAGACCTAACTATTAGTCTATCGAAACCTTAGTTAACCTAATTAATATTCTTTAACCTCTATAAGTACTAAGAAAATCCTTACGATAAAGAATAGCTCCTAAACTACTACCTAGAGTGATTCCTAATCCGAAAAGCAAAGAATACTTCTTACCTTACTATCGCTACTAATAATAGATATCTTTCGCTAAGGATTTATTATATTACTATAGAAAAAATTCGATCTTTAGATATCTTAATTCTAGATACTTACCGAGAAGTAATAAATTTAAAATTTACGGCTTAATAGTTAGAAGCTAAGAAAATTTAAATTAGTAAAAATTAATATAGCTAAGGCCCTTACTATTATTCTATACCTACTATAGGGGATATTAATTTTACTAGGAAAATAGGTCTATAACCTTAAAAGGGTTAGTAACGGCTATATTCTTGAATTTTGTATAAGATAGGTAGTTTATAGCGACCGCTAAATACTAGGTATCGATTTCTAACTAGATAAAAAATATTCCCTAGTTACTTTAGACTCTAGCAAAATTATTTATTTTAACTACGGAGGAGCCCCCCAAAAATATTGCGTCGACCAATTTTACCACCTTACTATATTAGGATAGGCTTATTTGTCTTGGTATTAAACACATTTATTCTTAACCCCTATATTTTCTATCACGACCTTCTTGATACTTATTACCACCACCACACGCTGTGATCCCAGGAGCTTTTTCGGCCTGAGGCATCCGGCCGTTGCCGGCCTTCTCCTTAATATGACTTCGGCCGCACGGGACCCTCCGAATCCCGCCGACCGCACAGTCACGTGTGGGTCTTGGCGACCCACCTACTCCTGTATTTATACCGACTACTTCCTATAGCTCAAAAGGGCATGTCCTATTTTACCTTTGGATCTCATCTGGTAGCAAACCTCTAAAAGGGTGGCCTTTCACGGCCACCCTAGGGCGGTTGCTTGCCTAGAACTCCTCCGAATAACGCCTTTCGGAGAGGCCGCCCTGTAACGATCTAGCTTACGGGGATGACCGTGATCCATCATCCCCCCTTACTTGCGAATTCATCGACGGAGAAGTCAAGGGCAGTATCCTTAGCCCTCACTCCGCCCGATGCCGGCTATGGAAAATTCTGATTCTTATTTCGGCGCGGTATAACCCGGTTCCGTCGACCACGAGTGGGCCGTGCGGGCCCGTTCGGACCGGATATCTAGCTACTTCCTCGACTGAGCTAATAGTAAGTCGACGACCCCCTGAATATTAGAGATTTTCCTGAGTAATGCTGATTTTGACTCACCGGGATATCCTTCTGATCCGAATATTGGCGAAAGGACTTAAAATTAACTTCGGACCGGAAGTAAAACTTCGTGCGATTGCGGAGGGAACCGCGGTCTCTTAAGGCCTTCGTTGACTCCGATGAGAAGGAGGCCGTTCTCCGTAGAAAAGTACCTTATACGAATTCTCGTATTCACTACCTTTTGACCAATCTAATCACTCTTCCACGATGGAAACCTATATGGATACTAATACCCCCGAGGAGGCTATGCCTAGACAAGGCCTTAATAACCCGTTAGCCTCCGGCCAGCGACCTCCTCGGCGTCCGCTTACGCCTGAGACCTTAAGCGCCCTGGCTTTCCTGCCTTAATTCGTCGCTAACGACTTATATCAGGCTATTTAGACTTCCGAGAAGCCCGAGGAATATATCCTTGTGGCTAAGAGCTCCGCTCGGGCTATAATGGAGCGTAATGCCTCCGGAAGTTAATAGCTAGGGCTATCTTCCTCCTTTTCGACTGGAGCTATCCCGACTCCGAGCTCTTCCTAGCCGAATCCTGCTCTGCCTAGTGCGGCGCAGATCGCCCTTAAACGTGCCCTCCTGAAGAAGGTCCCGGCTATTCGTGAATACTCCGGCGCTATTAAGGACGATACCGCACAGGAGTATCTCCGTGACTGCGAACGTTTCTTTAAAGAGACCTCGTACTTGGCCGGCACCGAGATCGAGGATGCGGATAAGATTATCTACGCCCGTGGTGCACTGACCGGTAGAGCCTCTAAAGCCTAGACCACGTACGACGAGTAGCTGATTGGCTTGTACGGAACCCGAATTAATACGTGGCAGGACTTCAGAGACTGGATCCTTCGCGAATTCTCCGAGTATCTCGGTCCCGAAAAGCGATGGGATAGATTCGCTAATCTTTAGCAGGGTCAGAACCAACCGTTCGCCGAATACGCTATGAACCTCTAATAGGTAGCGGTCGATACCGAAATCACCCTCCCCGAGGAAGCTATTATTTAATTCCTACGGAAGGGGGCGAAGGTAAACTTACAGAAGAAATAGGCTAAGGAACGAGAGTACCCGACTACCCTAAGGGAGACGATCGACTGCTTTATCTAGTACGAATGTGGATCGATGATTACCGGCTATATCTAACGGAACTACCAGGACGGTGACGGCGACGTTTAGATAAACTCTATGAACGCCCCCGCCCGGCTTGGCTACGCCGGCCTCCGATGCCACGCCTACGGTAAGTTCGGATACGTTATTCGAAACTATTAGCAGAAAGGTAGGTTTTAGGATAAGAAGCCCCGAAAGCTAAAAAACGTAGCCGGCTAGATGAGTTAGACGCCCTCGTCGGCCGAGTTAAAGTAGCTTCGAGCGTCACCCAACTGCTAGGGCCGGATCCTTTAGACCCTGCGCGGAAGGCCACAAAAGAAGCTAGCCTCTTCGCGATGGGAGATTCTCTTATGTTCTACTATCTCGCGATTGGGGCTAGAGAACAGAACGTCTGTGTCCGAGCACTCCTAGATAGCGGAGCCTCGTATACGTTCGTCTCTGCTAAGACTATAAAGGAGTTCGGGGCCTGTTTGCCCCCGCCCCGAAGGACCTCAACGCTGCGCGTCCGGATGCTAGATAGACGACGACTCTTTACGAATTTGTCCGTACGGTTTCCGGTTAGTATAGGGAGTTAGAGAGGGTATGTGTAGGCGTGGATTCTAGACCTACCGGATTTCGAGTTCGTCCTCGGACGAGACTTCCTAACGGCTAAGAATCCATAAATTAACTAGGTAACGTCGGTGATGACGCTTCGCGATTATAAGCGTTCGTACTGAATTGAGCCCCTTAGCCCCTTTCGAGATAAGGAGCTCGAGGCTGCTTACGTGAACCTAATAAGTGGTAAACAGACCCGAAGAGCGCTGAAGAAAAAGGGAACGTCCGGCTTCCTCGTCGCTATACGAGAAGCCACGAAAACTGACCTAATAGCCCTTACCCGGATCCTAGAATATCCGGACCCCCGCGTCTATTCACTACTGCAGGAATATAAGGATATCGTCCGAGAGGAACTTCCCGATAAGCCCCCTCCCGAACGACCGATTTCGTATGATATCGACACCGGTGATGCGAAACCAGTCAATATTAATTCTTACCCCCTTTCGGACGAGAAAATACGCGAATAGATGGAACAGGTCGATATGCTTCTTAAAAAGGGCCTGATTCGCCTATCTGCGAGCCTATGGGGTTTCCCGGTTTTGTTCGTTAAGAAACCGAACGGGAAGTGGCGTATGTGCATCGACTATCGTGCCCTTAACTAAGCCACGGTTAAGAACGGATACCCCCTGCCGCGAATCCAAGAACTTCTGGACTAGGTTGGAGGCGCCCGAGTGCTCTCCAAGATCGACCTTGCGTCTGGCTTCTGGTAGGTCCGTTTGACTGACCGCGCGGTCCTAAAAACCGCGTTTAACACGATATGGGGTAAGTACGAATGGCTTACGATGCCGTTCGGACTTTGTAATGCGCTAGCTACCTTCTAGATACTTATGAACGAGGCCCTTCGTCCCTTCCTAGGCAAGTTCGTGGCTGTTTATCTTAATAATATCTTAATCTTCTCTAGGACCAAAGAAGAATACTTCGAACACCTCCGTTAGGTGTTCGAGGTCTTACGGAAGGAAGAGTTGATCACCCAACCGGATAAGTGCGAATTCGCGACCGACCAGCTGGAGTTTTGCGGCCATGTTATCGGCAACGGCTAAGTCAGGCCAATGCCGGCGAAGGTCGAAATCATCCGAAACTGGCCACGACCCCGCAACGTCCATGAGAGGCGCTCCGCCTCTGGGATAGGTATATTGAGAACGGGACTCAGACCACGGTCGTGACCGATCACGCGAGTTTGCAGTATTTATAAACGATAGTTACCTATAGTAAGCGCTTGGCTCGCTGGGTCGATGAGTTTCAAGAGTATGATCTGAAGATTCAGTATCGGAAGGGATCGGACGCGGTTATCCCGGATGTACTTAGCAGGAGGCCGGACTTCATCGGCGAAGGCCCTGCGAATGTGTCTAGATCCCGACCGATTTGGGACGTTACTCTTACCGCTACTCATGCAGAACTGTCGACCGTTATAAAAGTCCCCGAAGACGAGTGGTTGTCAGCGACTGTGCACTTTCTTGATACCGGAGAGTTGCCTATAGATAAGCAGGTCTCGAAGGCCGTCCGGAAGTACGCATCGAAATTGAGCTTGCGTGCCCATCCTGACGAGACCGAGACCGAGCGACAGCTCGTCTTTACCTACGATAACGGGACCCATACACCCTATCTGGAACCCGTCTTCCGTGGAGACCTTGTGAACCGAATGTACACTGAATATGGCTATCTTGGATAGCCTGGCCTAAACGGGGCTATTCGCCCCCGGGCGTGGTGGCCGCAGATGCGTAGAGATATTGAGACTGCTGCGTATAATTGTCCGAATTGCTAAGTCTCACAGGGCTCAAAGGAGTCCCTCGAAAGAGAAAGTCCCTAATATATGGTGACGTCCGGCATTCGACCTTTCGAGCGATGGGGAATCGATCTTATCGGTACGCTTCCGACGACCCCGAATGGCAACAGATAGATTATCACGGCCATCGACTATGCCACTGGCTGGCCCGTTGCCAAAGCGGTCCCGGAAGCTACCGAGGAGGCCCTGGGTTAATTCCTGCATAAATAAATCTTTATGAACTACGGTGCCCCCCTCGAGATTATTTCGGACAACGGTGCTAATCTCCTTTCAGGTGCGGTTGCGTACTACCTAAATGTTTTAAAGACCCGGCACCGAACTACCACGCCCTACTATCCCCGAACGAACGGGAAGGTTAAGAACTTGAATGGACTACTGGGTCGCATGTTAACGAAATACCTTATAGGTAAGCCAACACGCGCATGGGATCTGTACCTTACCTAAGCGGTCGTTACCGCGCGGATCCGAGAACATGCCGTGACCGGACTGAGTCTATTCTACCTTATGTATGGTGTTTACCCACGTTTACCCAATGACGATTTATCGAAGGAAGTTCTGCCTTTTACGGAAAGGGCCGAAGAACTTCGAAACTTAAGCGACGCGCGCACAAAAGCCAACGAACTTCTCCTGGCGCGCGCGATCCGGATAAATCGTATCCGTGACAGTCTCGTCACGAAGACGAGCTTCAAAGTTGACGACTGGGTACTCGTACGAAACGAATCGGCGCAGAAGTACGAAGCGAAGTGGTTCGGGCCCTATAAGGTCTTATCCGCCCATCTACTTGGTACTTATGCGTTGGCGGAGCCGAATGGCCGCGTGCTCCGTACATTGATTAACGGATCTCGCCTTGTCGAGGCGAATATTAGCGACCCCGAATCCTTATAGTCGTCCTAGGCCGCGCAGAACGCCCTTAGACAGAAGGGTCTGCGCCTCCGGAAGCCTGAGGAGATCCTGAAAATCATCGAGCAGGATAACTCGCCCCCGACCTACCACGATTTATCCACGTTCACTCGCGAAGAGTGGGAGCAATTCAAACTTAACCGAGCTGACGGTGCACGCTCGAATTAAGTGGGGGAGGGCCAAATTACTGAGAACGTTCTCGATCGGCGCCGAAAGAAGATCGCTACCGAGAACGGGCGAAAGGGCAAGAAGACGAAGGACTGGGAAGAACTCCAGTCCAATCTCTCGGAAGGAGAGACCGATCGGCGTGATTCGGACGAAGACGACGCTTCGTCATCTGCTTAAGGACCTCGGGACGCCGATGCCTACGAGCAGACATTATTTAACGGACCATTCGCCGTCGTTGTCCCTACGAATGGAGCCTAATGTGGCTGTCCCCTCATTTTCTTTGTTTTATTGAAAAAAAAAATTTGTTAATTCACTCCCACACGCTAACTACAGCCCCTTACGCCCGCTTTCGCTTCTTGGTGAAGGCCTCGAAAGGATCGAAATCCTCGTCATTATTATCATCGTTATCCTCTCCTTCGTCCTCGGAGAGCTGACCGTTCGCGATCAACCACCCCTGGAGAGCGCCGCGCGCCTCCTCTAGGGCCTTAATCATCTCAGGGATAGCGTCGTACGCCGCCGCCGCACGGGTAAAGTCCTCCTTGTTGCTCATGGCCGGATCATTCAGTGGATTGGTCAGCCATTCGTTCTCGAAGTACTTCTTCGCCCGTCCTTTCCCTTTATTCTTGGCCGGGGCTTTTCCCTTCTTCTCGACCGGCCCTGCCCGGACGATTTCGACATCCTTTTCCTTTTCCTTCTCCTTCGGCTTCTCTGCTTCCTTCTCCGTCGCCTTTTCCGTCTCCGGTTTCTTCCCCTTATCCTTATCCGCCGACGACCGGGTCCGTTGAGACACGGGCGTCGCGGCGCTGCCTTTCGGCTGCAGAGAATCAGTTAGCTTTAGTCATAACAGGAACCGTTTGGAGTAAGGAACCTTACGGGCACGCCTTCTCGCACTAGCTGGTGCGTGGGATTCGCCTTCTTGAGGTAATCCTCGACCCAACCGACTAACTTCTTACCGGCAGGACGGAGCGAACACTTCACGCCGCCCGCGTTAAACCCACAGTTCCTATAGGTGCCGTTAAACTAGATTTGGTCTCCGTACGTCAACACACAGCAGGACGCGAAAGGCCCACTGCCGTTGCCGCAGGTCTTACACTCCTCGCCCGGAGGCGCCCGTTCGCCAGCTTGCTGCACAATGCAGGCACGTTTACGGGACTGTACCGCGCAAGGCTTCTATTCGCTACGCCAGTCAACATCGCGGGCTAACGAATAGTCCTTAAGGACCGCCTTTAGGAAGGCCGCGTCCGCGCCCTGGAAAACGCTTAATATAGGATTGCCGCGCGTGTCTAGATCCGCGTATTTCGCTGCCGAACGGTTAGCCTAGGTCACATCCTATCGGGCTTATGCGCTTACCTTTATCATCGTGCGCGACCTGCTCAGCAGCAGGATCAAAAGCCGTGGCACGAGAGTCCCCAGCCATAGCCTTGAGCTCCAGACTAGGACCGTCCATGCCGTAGCCGGCGAAGGGAAATTCTTCTCCCAGCCGGTCGGCCAAGACCTCGGCGACGTCCTGGTCGGAAGCGACTGACATGCGCTCAGAATGGAAGTCCTCGGAAGGAGCAACGCTAGAGCGAGGAGAAGCTGAGTCCGCGTTAATGCGTATACGTGACCATTCGGGAAGGAAGATACTTACCCATTTTGTTATCGCGTGGACGGGGGTGGATGGAGCTTTTTTGAAGAACGAGATTCTCTTGCGAATGCGAAGATGTTTGGGAAAATGGAAAAGAGAAACGAACCCGGGGGAAACGGTGGTATTTGTGTTGGGATATTTCTTTGTTTGAACCCGGCCGTGAGTACTCGGCGTTTGCTACGCCGATGGCCGTACGGTTTCTTTGTTTGCTTCCTTTTGGAACCTTTCCGGATTCTGTCACGAGGCTACCCTCGCGGTCGGCCTCTGATACTTTCATTTGTGTATGTAGTATGTCGCGCTGTTGAAGTGTTCGGTGTAGATAGTGACCTTTCGGAAACTCGAGGACGAGTTTTGGTCAAGTGGGGGAGGATGTGATCCCAGGAGCTTTTTCGGCCTGAGGCATCCGGCCGTTGCCGGCCTTCTCCTTAACATGACTTCGGCCGCACGGGACCCTCCGAATCCCGCCGACCGCACAGTCACGTGTGGGTCTTGGCGACCCACCTACTCCTGTATTTATACCGACTACTTCCTATAGCTCAAAAGGGCATGTCCCATTTTACCTTTGGATCTCAACGCTATAATTTGCTGGATATGCCAAGGTATACGCTCTATCTAGGCCTGAATCTGCTGCTGAGGAAGCTTATCCCACGCTGATTTCCACGCAATATAGGCTTGCGCTTTATTCTTTGGTGCACCCTTTCGTGTTGTACGTCGTTTCATCCAAAACCAAGTAGGCTCGATAGCGTTTAAATCTAGCGAATTCGGGCACCACAGTAATCGCTGCACTTGATATATATCGTAAATGCGCTGGTGCGTTATCCTCTTAGATAATCGTATCCGGACGATCAATAGCACATTCTTTCGCAAACGGTAGCAATTTTGGTACTAAAATATGCTTTTGATATCGCTATTAATCGATTCCACCTCGTGAAGTTCGAGATAGTTTACCGGTTTGTTGATTAAACCGCTAGAGGTTGACGACCCGGAGTTTGACGAAGATTTAAGCGTCGTATTCCATTCGTAAGTTCCTACTCCTAACGAAGTTTAGGCTCTAAGATCGTATTTAATTGTTCGATAGCTTTCTTAGCTTCACGTTTTTCAGCAGCAGTTTTAGGCACCTAATAGTGGTAGGGTCCCTTTTTATCGTAGGTAAAGTAGCCCTAAAACATAAACTCCGAAGCACCTTTCCAGCGCTCTCGGATATAATCGAGAGTAAGCCTCGCTAGGAGTTCGCTAAATTCGATATCCGCCCCGTCGATGAAGCAAAATAACCGAAGTTTCGTCTGACCAAATTATATTTTTGCAGTCTTTAATTGTCCAGTGTTAACGTTCTAAAGCCTATTTAAGTCGAGCCTACTTTATCGCTGGTGTTAACCTAGGCTTCCGAGTCGGCTTGGTCTTCCGAAAGCCATTTTTTTTTAGGATTCGACGAACGGTTTCGGCAGATATATTGATCCTAAGCTTACTAAGATCACTAGCAAGATCAGCACAGGATTTCTCCCGTCTATAACGATCAGATCGAACCTTCGAAATAACGATTTCTTGGGTCGTAGTATCTTGCTTTGTAGGTCTTCCGGAACGAGGTATATCTTCTATATAACGATTATGGATAATAGGGTCTTCGTGTGGGTTAAAACCCCGTTCGATAGCACGCGCATATATCCGGTTCACAGTGCTAATAGATAGACCGGTTAATCGGGCAATTTCACTACTTGATTTAGTAAAATAGGCCCGAAGTGCCACAACTTGCGCGCGAATCGCCGTCTCGGTATGCATCCTGGTGGGTTGGCAGGTTGGCAGGTTGGCAGGTTGGTAGGGGGTAAGGGGGGTAGTGAGAAAGAAGGAAGGAGGTGAGGGGTAGTGTGTATGACTTTACTGTAATCGGTAGTATTCGCTATCAGATTAATACCGCTAGTAAGGTGGGTCGACGCAATATTTTTGGGGGGCTCCTCCGTACTACTATTCGAAAATAGAAAATTTATTAATAGGATATTATAAGCGCGTATCTTAATACGGTAATTAATAATAGAGTTATTTTTATGCAATAACTAACTAGCCACGAATTTTATAGATCTAATAGTATTAAATATATCTACATACTTAATTAAGCTCTTTATAGTCTACGCTAAGTAGGCTATCTTTAGTATAACGTTTTTACTGCGGACCTCACTTAGTTAGACTTGAAGCTATTCGATTCCGATAGATATATCTATACTAATAATGAAAAATAATTTTTGTGTAAATCTACGTTAATAATATACTTACTACAGGACTTAAGAGAGAAATTAGCAGTATTTAATATAGCCTAGAATAAAAGCGCTAATTAAAAAATCTCCTATTTTAAAGATTTCTTAGCTATAATATAATTATTGAATTATTAGGTTATATCTTATGAATTAATAAGAATATTTAACTTATTTACTCTACGATAAGGATATAGAAAATTTAAATCTATTACCGATACTTTAAGTCTTTCTTAGTTAATCCTATAAGGTGATTCTTACTAATAGTAATCTAAAGATAAGCTTAAATACACTAAAAAGATAGGAAATATCGGATAGTTATTAATTAAAATACGACTAGATATTACCTATACTATATTAAAATTATAACGCCGATCTAGTTCGCCTAGAAGAGACAACTTTCTTACCTATAAGGACCTTTTGTATTACTTTACTAGCACTATTAAGTTAGGTCTATCTTTTAGAAGTAATCCCTCTCGTTCTTTAGAAGGATTTATTAATTCTTTATACGGTAACGCTAAAGATAGTAAGTTAACTAAAGCTTTTATATAGTTCTTCGCTAGTATACCTATCTCCTAGTTATCTCGGAGATAGGATATTATTCTATCTTCTTTAATAATAGCCGAATATTACGCGATAAGTACTACTTTAAAAGAAGGCCTTTACCTCGTATAAATTACCGCCGATATATAACTGATTTAACCTCTTAACTAAGATAAGGATTTTTAGAATAATAATCCTTTACGCCTATACTACGACTTAGTTAATATAGTTACTGCTATTACTTTGAAGGTAAATTGGCTACTAAACTCTTATAGATTAGTACCTAGTACTATCTTACTCGCGACTATATAAAGAAAAGACTAGTTACTCTAGTTAATATTCTAAGTAAAGATAACCCTACCGATATCCTTACTAAAGCGAAGCTAAAAGGCGCTTTCTAGGAGGTATACCGAGAAAGACTATTAAGGATAAGAAATCCTTTACTATAATTTTGATGATTATTCTTTGCTATAATTTTGATGATTATTATTTATGTTCTACTTAATATTGTTCTAAAAATGATGTCTTGTTTGTGTTTTGCTTATTGCCGCCTGGCCTAAGGGGGGGTGATAAAGATTATTGTGACCGATTAAGGTCTTTGTCCTTTTGTAGATTCGAGGTAGATGCCTTTTTCCTTTAGATTCGAGGTAGATGCCCTTTTCCTTCTTCTTGTAGATCTCCGACCGGTGGTTTCCTATTGATAGATTATCTCTGCCTCTATATAAGGCCTCTCCTTTGCTAGATTGCTTCTTCTTCCTTAGAGATCTTCAGAGATTCAGAGATTGCTGCCCTGACTTAACTGCTTCTTCTTCTAAAGTGTTCCCGTGCGTAGCTGCTGGCCGACCTGGCCCCCAAACGTTTCCAGACGTTCTTAGCCTTAAAGCGTTAAGAAATTATTACTACTTCTTCTATAATAGCTAAATATTATATTATAAGTTTTATAGTTAAAGAAGGCCCTTTCTTAGCCTAATTAGCTATATTATTATATAGGGTACTAGGGCTTTAGTAATTACTACATGGGATGACATAAGTCTGTTGACACGTAAACAACGCGGGCGGTACCCCCTTACCACCCGTCTTCTTCCAACTACCCTATCTCAATCAAAATGCGCTCATTTGGCACAGAGATTAGTGGCAAT
>JAPDFA010000214.1:0-12100 GCA_027569415.1 Penicillium janthinellum
TCTTTCTTTCTCCTTCTGTCTGTCTGCTTTCACGTGTGGGGGGGGGGGGGTGGGGCGGGGGGGGGGTCCACTTTTTTCTTTCACTCTTTTTTTTTTTGTTTTTCACTATGTTTTTCTTTTTTTGTTTCACTAGAAAAAAAAAACACACACACTGCTTCTCTTTTAAAAAAAAATCCACTCCCCCCCCCCCCCCCCCCCCCCCCCCCAAAAGAAAGAGAGAGACTCCTCTGCTCCCAGTCTGAACGCTTTCCGTCCGTGCCAAGCCCACTTTTTCCCCTGAAAGAAGAACGCCGGAAGATAATGCGTGTCGAATTCGTTTTTGTCTTTTTCATTCATGAAAGCACCATGTCTTCATCCTCGGACTCATCGTCCAAGCTCACGGCGGAACCCAGCCGTAGGCGAGCGTTCTTTGCGTCCCGGTCACCCTGTGCGTCCGCCCCAAACGCACCAACCATTTCCAGCTCAGGCCCAGCGATAATACGACCCTCGGTATCAACCACCTCACACAGTTCAATCAAGCTCTGATGGCTGAGGGACTTGAATCCATCCGTCCGCACTATGCGGCCCCAGTGGGTCAGGCAGAATTGTGCAGCGCGACGCATCAGCCAGTGTTCATTCGTTCGACCGGCCCGTTCCCAGACAACGGCCGCATTCTCCACATCCAACTCGCGGCTCAGTCGATTCACGCAGAGCAGGCGGAGCTTGGGCATGTCATACAGGTTAGCCATCACTAGCATCCCCGCCACGTCGATCACACTCGAGCAGTACTCCGGGTGACCGGCGATACTATCCGTGTACAGATAGTACAAAAAGGCACGCACCGCGGAATAGGCCTCCGGAATGTGCATCCGTTTGGTGTGGTACTCCGCCATCTTGGCCGCATACAGACGCTTGAAATGCGGCCATCGAAGCTGCAGGATGATCTTGTGAACGTGAATGGGATCTGAAGTGGCGGAGCTCGGCTCCAGAAAGGTGGATTGAGTCAGGGCGGAAGATGCGGATTGGGTGTTCTCCAGGTCATCTGAGATTGAGCAGTCGTGATCGTCACGAATGGCGGTAATGACAAAGTCCGCGCCGCTTCCTGATTCGGGGGATTGGTCGAACACGGCAGAGAGGTCAGCCCCAAGTCCAGAGGCGGGCGAATGACCCGGCCGGTCAGCTGGCCATGAAGCATCCTGGAGGGGAGCTTCCGCTGACAGGCTGTTGCCAAGTAAGCCGTATTTCTCCAAATCAATGGCGAGGATTTCGCTCATGTGATTCTCGTCACTGGCACCCGGCGCATTGGCCAGGTCGAGGCTGCATCCGAGGAGCCAGGCCTTGGTCCCTGATTCGTTCACAGTGCAGTAATGCCAGCGGTACCCGGGCCGGAAGATTTCTTGTCCATCCGCTAGTCGCTGCCAGCGCAGAGCATTCAAGTCCAGAGCAGATAGGTTACAGTCATGTGACCGTACCGTTTCGGATGGAGTGATCAGGTCCAAAAGCACCCCCGAGGTGAAGGATTGAAAGTGCATACCTGAGAACAGTTGCGGAACATTTGGACCAGAGTGGAATCGAAGACACGAGATGGCACCCGGAGCAAGCGGCTTACGACGGCTAAAGTTGCGGACCTGAACACTCGCGGAGTTTGCGGGATAGATGCCAGAGCGAGGCGATAGCTGCTGAGAGGATGGACTAGAGATAGAGTCTGGGTAATGAGCAAAAGGCAATCGAGTATCCGGAAGATTGGTGGTACCTTGGGAGGAGTTGATTCCAGTTAAAGAAGGCGAGCCTTTGAGATCAAGCCACCAGATGTCCGAGGTTCGTTCCATATTAGGTCCCAGTCCACCAAAGATCCAGAGACGGTTACCCCAGACCCAGGCCGTGTGGTCGAATCGGGCCGTAAAGCTCCATGTTCGAGACCAGGTCCAGGTTTGTAAGTCCAAATATGTCAGGTCATCCAGAATGACATTGTTCTCACCCGTCACTCCACCAACGATGAACAGCTTGTCATCATGGATCACGGCGGCATGGCGTGCCCGACCCCGAGGAACCGATCCGCTAATCGAGGGTAGTCTCCAGTGAAAGGTATTGAGGTCAAGGATGATGACGTCGGAAAGGTATTCGCGATGTTCATTCTCCCCTCCAAAGATGATCAGCTTGTCGCCTTGGTAAAGGCTGGCGGTGTGTCCTGAAAGAAAAGAAAAATGACGGGTTAGCAAGCCGGCACACTGGACGGAATGCACATGATATGCAGTAGGGAGCGAGTGAGACTTACCCATTCGAACCCCAGGAATGTCCCCGAAATTGTCCACCAATTCCCATCGTAAAGCTTTCAGGTCTAAACGGAGCACGTGGTTATACACTAGGATCCAGGAAAGCAAATTAGTTCCTGAACTTTGCAAGGAAAGGGGACAAGATAAGAGGAGTCCAGCTCGACAATCATCGCGGCCATACCTTCATCAGTGTACTGGTCAAAACCACCGAAGGCGTAGATGCGATCGTTGCCGCAGTACGTCAGTGACGCATTCACCAAACATGCGGGGACATGACCCTGGGCCTTTTTCACCGCAGGGACCGAGTCGGCGGCGGCCGTGGCCCGGCGACCACTCGCAGGGCTCGCTGGCATCAGGTAGGTATCTTGCGACTGCATCGCAGAGGTGGAGGAGCGAATGCGCTCAACGGTGGTCGGATTGGAGGGGCTTGGAGATCTGGCCCAGAATGACGGAGGTCGTTTGGGTGGGTCCAAGTGGAACGAACGATAAAGGGTGGGGGAGCGGGCGAGTACTCGGCCATCAGGCAGTGGGAATGAGAACAAAGAAACTCGGGAGGGTAAGCGACATCGCCTATTTCAATCGAAGATCCCCTCTTTCTGCCCTCGATAGCATCATGAAGTTGCCGGCGAGTAAGGAAGAATCGGGACGCCGAGGCAAGACAGTCTCGGAAGATTTTGTTCAACGGAGGCGATCGGCGCCGAGAAGAGAAGTTCCCGGGTCATGTGCGGCTGGCGCTAGTCCCAAAGCGGACTAGCGTATCCGTACCTGAGGTAACCGTTGCCCCGGCGAAACACTTCATCGTCCAGAAGTGGAATTCTATTTATTCTTTCATTCTACGGAGTACATTGACATTGCTCTTCTCCCTCTCACCTATCCTCTACCTCGCCATTTCATATCCTGCATTGACTTCCATAACTTGCATTACATTATCTTTTGATAGCTCGTCCCATTGTGACTTGCGTTTATCTTCAACCACGACACAAAAAGTTCCCATCAGTTCCAGCTATGGCAACTGCTACGGTCTCCACGCCAGTGAAGACCCATCATGGGATCTTCTCATCCAAGACGGCTGGGGGTCGAATGCCTCTGACTCCCTCTCCCAATACTCGAGTAACCCCCAGGGCACACGATGACTCCTCGCCATTCACTCCTCAGAAGGTAGACGCAGGCAACGAGAAGCCCAAGTCTATCTACGGTGGTAACCTCTCGTCATACTTTGCCAAATCATCCGGCTCCAAGACCACTGTGCCCAAGGCTTCAGTTCCTAAGGCTTCCCTCACCAAGACCGCTGCCACCAAATCATCTCGCACACACCGTGATTCTCCGAAGTCGAACATTGCCCGCACCCGTCAGTCCCCCAAGCATCTGCAGCTTGGTGTCTCCGACTGGTCACTCACTGGTACTGGCCCTTCATCCTCCTCTCAGACTCCTTCCAAAGAGCGGTCTCGACGAGAAATGATTGGTCGCGCTCGGCCTACCAAGACCACTGTCCGTATTGCCCACAACGCTGGTGACCGATTTATCCCCAACCGAACAGCTAGCGAAGGCCTTGTGACTAGTGGCGTCGCAAAGCCTGACGAGAGCCAGCGCCCCAAGACAAGCGGTAACGAGGGTTCAACTGTGCTGGCCTCTGCCGCCAGCGCCTTCGACATTAGCGGGCGCGGAATTGAGGATGATCTGACGGCCGCTTTGGACAACCTTGGACTGGATGACCATGAGCCTCCGAACTACACCCGTCCCGACCCAGAGGCGGTCGCCTATGAGTCTTCTTTGGCAAACGCATGTGGCGTCAACCTCAACACTCGCATTCTTGCATTCAAGCCTGCACCTCCCGAATCGTCGAAGCCGATTGACCTCCGTTCCCAGTACAATCGTCCTCTTCGTCCTGCCAAGTCCCAGAGTGCCCAGTTTCGTCGACGAGTTCAGACTGCCCCAGAGCGTGTCTTGGACGCACCTGGACTTCTGGATGATTACTATCTCAACTTGCTTGACTGGAGCTCTGGCAACCAGGTCGCTATTGGCCTTGAGCGCAATGTTTACGTCTGGTCTGCTGAGACTGGCACGGTCAGCTGCCTTCTGGAAACTTCACCTGACACCTACATCAGCAGTGTGAAATGGAGTGGCGATGGTGCTTATGTTGGCGTTGGTCTCGGAACGGGTGAAGTTCAAATTTGGGACGTTGAGGAGGGTTCCAAGCTCCGCAGCATGTACGGTCACGATTCCCGTGTGGGTGTGATGGGCTGGTCCAAGCACACTCTGTCCACTGGTGCTCGTAGCGGTCTCGTCTTCAACCACGATGTTCGCATTGCGGATCACAAGGTTGCTGAGCTTGTTTCTCACACCTCCGAGGTCTGTGGTCTCGAGTGGCGCTCCGATGGCGCCCAGCTTGCTACCGGCGGCAACGATAACCTGGTCAATATCTGGGATGCTCGCTCCTTGAATGCCCCCAAGTTCACCAAGACTAACCACCGCGCTGCCGTCAAGGCTCTGAGCTGGTGCCCCTGGCAATTGAACCTGCTCGCCACCGGCGGTGGCTCTTACGATCGTCACATCCATTTCTGGAACACCACCACCGGTGCCCGTACCAATAGCATCGACACTGGCTCTCAAGTTACCAGCCTTCGGTGGAGCAACCACTACCGCGAGATTGTCAGCTCGAGCGGCTTCCCCGACAACTCGCTGAGCATCTGGAGCTACCCGACTTTAGTTCGCAACGTCGAGATTCCTGCGCACGAGACCCGTGTCCTGCACAGCAGCCTCAGCCCTGATGGCCAGATCCTGTGCACTGCTGCCGCGGATGAAAGTTTGAAGTTCTGGAAGGTGTTTGAGCGCAAGCCAGGTAGCAGCGCCTCCGCTTCCCGTGAGGGCGGAGTTGGCAGCAAGGCCCAGCTGACCAAGTCGATGACTATTCGCTGAGCGGTGGCTTTCAGCTGGTGATCAAATTTCGTTTCTTTGTGTATTCTTAATACCCGGTTTTCATGGTGGTCCTCGCGAGCATTGACGGACTGGAGCATGAAATTCATTCAGTTCGGCGTCGATTGAGATTTCAACTTGCGGGGCAATCTGGGGGGAGTTTAGGGTGTTACTTTTGGTTACCATAGGCGCGTACAAATTGTTATTCTTTGATCTCTCTGATCTTGTAAGATGATCTCTCCTGTCCACCTTTGTCCTTACATCTAAGAGCCTCCATTTTCTTGGTGGGGACTGAAGCTGGGACCACCGCCCAGAAGTGCTCGCTCCTTGGGGATGACTAAGCGCCCGGGAGATGGAGACGGTTTTCGACCGCGGAAGTCCGACCTTCACCTTCTCCAACTCATCGGCCAAACTACCCATCCCACCAGACCCTTCTGTTTCTCTGGGCTTGCATCTTTGCCTGCATTTTTGAGAATTCGGTTCATTCGTTACTTCATCAAAGGTTCTACGGAATAGAAATCCCCCTGAATCCGCCCGATCTCCGAGAGGTGTGATCGACCAGTGCTCCAACGGCATCTCCCGTTGCGACGCCTACCATATCCTCTGGTCGAGGCTCTGAAACCCTCAACCACGCCTCTGCTGTTCTTCACTCTTCCTTTCGTCAGGATATTCCTAAAAAACTCTTCTTCGTCCGCACTGAATCCCTGTCTTCGCCGCCATGTCGAACCAGCAAGTGGTAAGTCGAGTCTCGCGACAGCTTACCCTACCCGGTCGCAACGGCGTCGTCTCTTCTGTCCATCTGAACCCTGTGTGCCGTTCGCACGAGAGAGTTTCGAGTTTCCTCTGCCGCTTTTGATATTTCGGAAGAGTGTTTGGCTGATGTCTCTCGCTACCTATAGGGCGCGGTGTTCGAGAAGGTGATCAAGGACGTTTGCGAGAACTCCCAGGTCGACTTTGAGGAGAGCGGTGTTGACCAGAAAACTCTGCTTGATCTGCGTGAAGTAAGTTGCAATTTCCGGTCATTCATATGAGGACTTTTGATGGCTTTGGATGTGGTCACTCTGGGGAGGGTCAGCCAAAAGCGGGGGAACCCGAAAGTGGTGCGGGAGGCAGTGCTTATGGGGGGGACCGCCGGATTATGAGGCTCCCTTTATATGCCGCCGCCGCTACCCGTTCTAAAGAGGGGCTTAGGCCGCCAAGCCATCATTCGTCCAAATGCCTTCACTTATGACCCCGTCACCACAACAATATCGTACTAACCAACTATCTATAGACCTGGCAGAAGAAGCTCTCGTCAGTCAACGTCGCTCAGTTCCCCTGGGATCCCCCAGTTCAGCCCATCCCCCAAGTTCCCCTGCCTTCCCAGGCCACCGTTCCATCCAACGCACCCCGCCCCCAGCCTCAGCCCCAACATGTCACTCCTCCAGTATCGATGCCACAGCAAGGTCCTGTGCCAACCGCTGCCCCGGTAGCACCGGTCGCTCCAGCACCCATGACTGCACCAAGAATTAAAACAGAGCCCAATACCAATGGCCTACCCCCAATGCCTCCAATGCACCACAATATGCCTGCGAGCACGCCCAATCCGCAAATGGCTCGCGACCGCGCCGCAGCGCAGTTGACGCAAAGATTCGGTGCCTCCGCTGCCACGTCGGTCAGCCAGCTGCAGTCACAGGCTGCTGGACAGCAGTCTTACCCGCAGATGCATCATCCTACCAACGGCCAGATGCCTCAGATTAAGCAGGAGCCGGGCCACTCCTCTCTGGGGCCCAGCCAGACTGACGGTGCTGATGACGCACTGACCGACTGGAAAGCAGAGGTTGCCCGGCGACGAGAAGCCGCCCAGAATGGCCAGGGAGATCATCTCCTCCGCGAGTATTTGAAGCATCAGATGAGCGGACTGGAGGCCGGTGGTTTGCTTCGCCCTCTATCCGAGCAGGAATCCTCTGCCACAAAGGCTCGTCGCGCAGCTCTCGTTGCTCCTCTGGTACGCGCAGATGCTGCGCAGTCGAGCTCATCGTTCCCCAAAATGCCTGGTCAGTATGATGGCGTCGACGATGACATCAAGGAAGAAGCGGATGAGGATGCAATCAACTCCGATTTGGACGATCCCGATGACCTTATCGACCATGAGGCCGAGGCCGACGAAGCGGACGGTCAGGTGATGCTTTGCACCTACGACAAGGTCCAGCGGGTCAAAAACAAGTGGAAGTGCACGTTGAAGGATGGTATCCTGACTACTGGTGGCAAGGAGTAAGTCCTAACCTTTTGGTTTCGTATTCTCAGGTGCGCTTGGGCTAACTTGCTGTCTAGGTACGTCTTCCACAAGGGCCAAGGTGAATTCGAGTGGTAAATCACTCTCATTGCCATCTACGTCTTCGATCTGCAGTCTCTGATCTTTACGAATTTTCTGGTCTGTAATACCTTTTCTGTTTCTTTCCAAGTGGCCCGTCCGGCACACGAAAACAATATCCCCTTCCACTTATGTTTGCAATGCTTGATGCAAGCGAGGTCGTTTTTTCACGTCACAATGATTCCTTTCCTCCATACTTCCCCAAACCCAAACAAGACTGGACCTAGGGTTTTGCCTGTGTTTTTACTTCTTCCATGTGAGCATCGACGTGCTCATGACGCTTAAAGCGAGGCGGGGCTCGTGGATTCTACGCCCTTATCACCCGCACCACTGCTTTGTATGAGAACAAATTGGCAAATCCTAGCTAAGTTCATTACGTTACCAAATGGATATCTTGACCAATCTGTGTCCTTGCCGGCAGTTGATAGTACGAAGCTACGTCAGTTTAATTGAGAAAGTAGCCCAGTAGCCAAGTGAAGAAGCAATCAAATAATCACAGACAAGAAGTCAAAGTGTATGGGAACCATATCTACACGATCCAACGCCAGAAAACCACACTTTTGTTTGTAGTTTCAGTTCCAGTCCCCATCCGAAATTGCGGACAGCCAGCCAGCGGGGGGCAAAAGGAGTAAGTATAGCCCGAGTCGACGCAGAACGAAGGGGCCAGCCAGGGAAATCATCCAAAGTGCATGAGATGATGAGACGGATCCTTGAAAGGAAGGCCCTGAATCCCGAGTCCCGTGCTTCTCAAAGACGGCCCGGGGAGTAACGTCAACTGTCTCCGTGTCAAGTAGGGGAGAAGAGACTCAATCATGAGCATAAGCATAGGCATAAGCGTAACCAGAGCTGGAATCAAGAAAAAAGCAAAAAAACCAACCCGTGCGAACAACGCAAAACGCGAGCATGCAACGAAACAGAGAAAGTCAAAGGGGGAGAAAAAAAAACAACCGCAGGTATAGAAATACTCATCCCAATGCTCCTTTGACTTGAAACCCAGCCATGTCAAAGGAGAGAGACAAAAAAAAGCCATGCTCTCTAATCGGAGAAACAGACAGAGAAAGTTGAACAAATCTCGCTGAGGTAAGTCTTGAGAATTCAAGTAAACGGCTCTACCAGTTTACCTTTCCCGAATGATGGGAGAAAAGGTGAGGTAACTGGGAATGGCGAGGGGGATATTGAGCAAACAGATTGAACCAGTGGCATCAGGGTCAAGCCGAAACAACAAAGGTCAAGTCCCGGGGGAAAAATCAAGAAACTCCAAATCACCGACCCGAAGGAATATTAGAAAGAATGTTCGAAAGAGTATTCGAAAGAGTTTCATGACATCGTGTTGGGGAGCAAATCAATAAAAACAAGGCAGGAAGAATCCCTCCTCGACCATATCGACAAAGAATCGCTGGGTATTATTTTGTATGGACAAGCAAGGACGGGGAGAGTATGTGTATTCTCCGTGGCCCATCGCGTTTACAGAAGGCCCTCCTCGCCGATTCCGGGGAGGCCGGCTCCTGCAACGTTGATGTTCTGTCCCTGCATGACGCCACCGCCGAGATTCAAATTGCGACCTGCAGCAAGCTGGAAATCGGGGTTACATGGCGGCGAGTGCGATTTGTGATATTTGAGCCCGTTGAGGTTCTTATAGCGCTTGCCGCAGACTTCACAGCGATATGGCTTCTCTTTCTCCATGCCCAGGGTGCCGGGATAGGGCGTTGAGGTCTCCGGGTTGACGATCGAGAATGTTCCGTCGGCGTTATCGTGGAGCTGTTGATTATTGTGGCCGTGCTGAGAAAAAGGGGTTAGCGTATGCCTTGGTTAAGGATTGCTCGCAAATACTCACAGCCTTATGGTATTTGAGACCATTCTGGTTCTTGTATGCCTTCTCACAACCAATGACAGGGCAACGGAACGGCTTCGGCTCCTCATTCGGAAGGATAGACGTGGTGTCAGGGACACCCGCCAGAAGCTGCTGCTCACGAATCCGCCGGGCAATATCACTGTTGGGGCCATATTGAGCTCCGCTCAGCTTGAAGTGGGCATTGGGAGTGCCCATTCCACCAGTTGGGCTGAACAGCCGCTTGGCCGGCTCATCGATGCACAGGTCGACCATGTCGTTATTACCAGGGTAGCGTCCGTACGGAACCTGGTTTTGACCCATCATATTCTGCTGCATAGTAAGATCACCGAATCCGCCTACCACGCTCTCATCAATCTCAGCGGGTGTTCCGGGTCCAGACGAATCGGGGGTATTTCGGAACTGAGAGTTTTGGAGCGGGTTCGCCATCAGAGTTGGAGTGTTGACGGAGGAGACGGTAGGATTGTTCGATAGAGAAAGAGGGCGTGCAGAACCGATAGGGGTACCGGGCTGGGAAGGGCTATTGAAGCCCTGATGACCAGGAAGCATGCCCAGATTTAATTGCGAGCCTTGGTTGGAATGACCAAATCCGCCTTGGCCACCTTCGCGTAACTGGGAGGAAAACAGCTGGGAAGTTGCAGCATCCGCGTCGCCCATCGGGTCATCCAACTCCATATCATCCATCGTGTCCAAATCCACGTGCTGTAGGGCGGAGGGGGGTTGGCCCATCTTCCGTTGCATGTCCAGCCCACGATCAGGCTGCAGACCGCGCCCTTGGTTGCCATGTTGCTGGCTCTGTTGCTGTGCGATCGCGGCGGCTGCCAACGCAGCCCGATTTTCACCTTGGCTCGGGCGATGTCCTTGATTGGGCGACTTGGTCGCATGGGCTTCCTCGTAGTGTTGTAATAGGTCATGAAGCGTCGGTAACGTCACACCGCAGCAGGAAAAGTCCCGCATGAAGTTGGCCTCTAGCTTCGGCAAATATGAGGACGAGTGGAAAGAAGGCGACTGGAAAGTAAATGGAGAGGTGCCGGTCATGATGATACTGTGGGGAATTTTCCTTGGTCAGTCTTTCGATGCCGTGAAACGATCCAGCAGAGCACAGAGTTCTTTAGAAAGGGCCAGGAGGGGTCATCATTTGCCCTCCGCGCGTCTTGTGTGCCTCTTCGCTCTATTATTCGTCTCATGGGGAGGGGTTCCGCCACTCACTCATCACGGATCCAGCTTCCTACAGATACACCACCCCAGCTCATCCCGCCCACCAAACTTCCCGCGAGGGATTCTCGCCGGCCTTTGTCGCGGGCAGACCCTGTCATCGAGATCGGCTTCGTCCCATTGCCCCATTGCCCTGTCACAGCACTGATTGAGTCCTTGCGAGGTGGTGGGGCCTTGAACATTCCCAGCCCGCCACTGGGGTGATGCGATATGCTACCTGTGCGCTCACCAGCGCCGGCTCTCTGGAGTGCCGAGGTGAGGTTCGAGGCCTGTTGCCCCGGTGGTGAGACCGAGGTCGACTGCCGAGTGGTGATGTCAATAGGAGCGGCGCCTGTCATCGTGATGGAGGGAAAATCGGCGTCTTCAAGGGTGATAAGAGTTCAAGAGGTGCTAGATAACTGAGCGTTCTGAAAAGATGAAAGAAGCAAAAAAAGGTCCAGTAACCTTTTTTTTCTGGAAGGTCTCTAGAGATGCTAGTTCCGTATCCGGTCCCGCGCAAAGCAAGAGCACGCCAGACCCGAGTGGTTGAAGGGACAGGGTTGATGGGGAAAAGTCCCGCTTTGAAGCGCGAACGCAAGTGACCGTGAAAGAGTTGAGGAGGATGAGAATGCGACAAGAGAGCAAGTCCTGTGCAAGTGCCCCTCGATGGTGGATGGCGGTTTTGGGCGGGTTCGAGGAGTCCACCCTCGGATGATGTCCCACTCTGGTTCTGGGGCCCAGCGAATCGCCTGTCTCTTAGGCGCAGTAGTGGCGATGGACGCGCTGGTTTTTCTATTTCAATCTTCGAGTTCCGCGTGTTGCAGAGACGAAAGATGGAGATGCCTGGCAGTTGGGGATTATCTCCTTTTTTTTCTTGGCTCTAGATAAGAAGAGGGTTGGAGAGGAGGTTAAGGCCTCGAGTCCTGGCGGGACTTACTGTGATGGAGGCAATCCTGCCGCTTTGGGGTTAGGGGCGTTACCGTATTACCACTGACACGTGATACCATGCAAGGCAGACCCATAAAAGTTGGCCAGTTTACTGAGCTTCTGGTGTCCAATTGAGCTGAAGAATGGCTCTCAGTGATCAGGAAACTGCTGGCCACCGCAGACATATGCACTCTTAACTAAAATAGTGCTCAAAAACACCATATCTCGGATAGTCGTTGTATACTGAGCACTACGCACAGCAATCTGTATAGATGCGTCGATGACGGGGCTTCGATTGTCGATCTGAATGATTCCACGCCACACCGCTTGCAGAGTCCAGTGAGGGGGACGTCATGATTGGTAATGGGCTGTACGGGCCTGAAACACGGACCCCCCCCGAAACTACCCGTAACTTTGGTATTACTCTGTATCCAACGGCGGGAACCAACGTGGTCAACTGGAGAGTTCCTCCATCTCGGTAACATTACAGTGACACCTCATAAGTTTTAACAACACTGGCCCCACACCCCCTTGATTATATAATATTCTGCCGGTCGCAAAACCACTGCCGAACTCCTTGAAATTGAGGAAATACTAGATAACTATAGAAGC
>JAPDFA010000215.1:0-10750 GCA_027569415.1 Penicillium janthinellum
CGATGTAATAAGCGCTAATTTGAGATGAATTAATATTGTTTTGGTTGAGATATCTTGATGTAAAAATTTTTAATGGGGGTCGGTGTCCGGGTGGGCCGTGTGTCCGGGTGAGCGGTGAAATACGTTAAATCCTTATAGTTATCCTAGACTATATAGAATATCCCTAGATAAAAGGATCTATATCTCTAGAAGCCTAAAGAGATCCTAAAAATTATTAAATAAGATAACTTATCCCTAATCTATTATAATTTATTAATATTTCTTTATCAAGAGTAGGAGTAATTTAAACTTAACTTGTAACGGGTTAGACCCGCTTCTCACTATATGGCCCTGCCATATAGCCGTCCCCGCACTTCCGTTCTGCCACCGCCTTACCCGCGTCTTTTATCGCTGTTCCGCTTGTTCCATTCCTTCTCTTCTCTAAGCTTTTTGTAAACAGCATGTTGGCCTAGTCAGTATTGAATCAATTTGGCTTGAGCCCTTCACATACAAAAAGCTTCCTTCTCGATTAGTCACCGGGTCGTATTAAATCGAGATGTGACGTATCTCCCACGATCTCGTTTCCTCGCGGTCGCCGACCGGCTAAGATTTTTTTTTCTCTCTCCTTTTCCTCTTTCCCCTTCTCTAGATTCGCTAGATTCGCTACTTCCGCTAAGATATGCCGTAGCGTAGTAAGGCACTAGTTCCGCTAGGTCGTCTCCTCTAATAATTCGACGTTAAACTAGACTCGCTAGATTCGCTAGATTTACTAGATTTACTAGCCCCGATAGATCGTCTTCCTCTTTAGACGCTAATAGAAGAAGGCTTACGAGCGTTTCGTTATCGATTCGCCCTAGCTAACGATAGATCATCTTCCTCTTTAGACGCTAAATAGAAGAAGGCTTACGAGCGTTTCGTTGTCGATTTACCCTAGCTAACGATAGATCGTCTTCCCCTTCGGACGTTAAACAGAAGACTAGAGCTAGAACTAGATCAGTCAGAACTAGACCCGCTAGACTTAGTCTTACTAAAGCTAACGCCTACTAACGTAATTCACTACCGAACGGGCCACACCACCGAGCGGGCTACCTACCCCTATTAAAAAATTTTACATCAAGATATCTCAACCAAAACAATATTAATTCATCTCAAATTAGCGCTTATTACATCGAGTAATCTTATGGCCTAGCTCCCCACACCCACTACACCTTTGCAGAGCCCTCCTGCGTGGTAAATCTGCCTGATTCGCCGATTCGCCTGCCTCATGCGATACCACCTGGCTATCTTCGACTGGCTGCTCTGGCTGCTGAGCTAGCTGTAGGCCCTCAGCGATAGTTAGGCCACCTTCGTGAGCTATCTACTGATTCGAGCGTATACGTTTCTAGCGTTTCTTCTTATTCGCGCGGCGTAGAGTAGCTGCTTCCTGGCCTAGTAACGTAGCGCTATGTATCGCTAGATAGGCATACTTAATAATCTGATCTATAGTAGTCTTTGAGGGCGTTAGAGGGCTATTTGACCGCTGTTTTAATAGGTCTTTAAGTACCCTAGCCTGTCTTTGTAGCTGAATCGCTGTCTTAGGCGTCTTTAGTGTGAATTGGCTAGATCTGCTACTTAGCCGGCTACCTAGTGGTGTTGGCGTGTTAAGCGAGATATTTAGCTTAGCTAGCACACGATCTAGATTAAGCGGTGTGATACCGGTAGTAGCGAAGCTATTTTGTATAGTCTACGGCTTAAAGGCCTCGACTCGCGCGCGTGGGTAGTATGCGAGGAAGTCGAGCTTATCGATATAGTTATAGCTAGTACGGGCTAGATCGCTGACGAAGCGGCCGTAGGCACGCTTTAGCGGTGCGAAGTAGCTAATATCTAGCGGTTAGAGTAGATGTAAAGAATGCGCTAGCATATAAAGCGGTATAATATTATTATCCGCGCAGATCTTATCGAATTATAGTGTAAGATAGCTACCGTGGCTATCAAGAATTAGTAGCCGATATCGACCTTATACGCGCGAATTTATGTGTGGGATAAAGTGCTTTTGTAGCCAGCGAAGGCCTATCTTATCAGTAGTCTAGCTATTCTTCAAGACTTCGATTCGCTAATCGCTAGGTAGATTCGATTTAAACCAGCCAGCGATATAGACCTTTCCTACGAATATTACGTATAGCGGTAGCGAGTAGCTATTAGCATAGATAGCTTCGATAGTAGTAACCTATTCCCGGTTTCTAGGCCGTAAGATAGCGCGGCGACTATATTATTCAGCGCGAGTTACCACCTTCTATAACGATATAAGGCCTATCGCGAAGCCAGTCTTATTAAAGTTATAAATATCCTCCGCGAGGATACCATTCTCCTCTACCGCACGCTTTACGCTCTTAAACTACACACGAATCGACCGAGGATCTTCGTTTTAGGCACGTTAGTAATCGTAGGATCTTAAATAGCGCGATTTAAGCTACTCTTTATAGCGTTTTATAAACTTTAAGAAGACCTAATTAGCGCCTATAGTAGGCGAAGGGTCCTAGCTACGCGTTGCTAGTAGGATATCGGCTATCTCTCGAATTTAAGCTAGCCTAGGCGCTACTCTACGTGAATTAAGCGAGAAAATCTATTGAACTAGCGAATCCTCCTCTAAGGTAGCTAATTTATAGCAATTTACGCGTGTTTCCTATCGTGAGACTCGGCCTTGAGCACGCGCCTATAGCATAGTACGGGGGATTTCGTATAGCTTAGCTACTACGCGAATTAAGCTGATTTGGCCGCTCTCGAGGTCGCTAATAGCTAATAGTATCTTGCCCTCCTAATTAGCCGATTTATGCGAAGATTTAGTGCGAATTAGTGGTATAGTAGGCGGTTGAAGTTACTAGGTAGGGAGGAGGACGCGATTTTGGATGATAGTAGCCCGCTCGGTAGTGTAGCCCGTTCGGTAGTGAATTACGTTATTCGTGTATCGAAGGCTAATATTACTCGCCCGACCTCGCCGCTATTTAAGCCCCCTACCGCTAAAGCTAAATAGGCCGAGCGCGTAATACTAGGCCTTTACTACTACTATAGCTTACTAGCACATTAGATAGTAGA
Source organism: Penicillium janthinellum (assembly GCA_027569415.1). NCBI lineage: Eukaryota > Fungi > Ascomycota > Eurotiomycetes > Eurotiales > Aspergillaceae > Penicillium > Penicillium janthinellum. Next base: position 3,052 of record JAPDFA010000215.1, read on the forward strand.
TTGCCTTAGTCGGTAGTATACTAACAATATACGCTCTATTAGTTCTTATAAGCCTAATAACCCTAATTCGTCACCCTTTAGAATTCAGACGGCTACGACTTAGATACCCCTTCTGATCTAGGAGGGGGGTAATATAACGGGTTAGACCCGCTTCTCACTATATAGCCCTGCCACATAGCCGTCCCCGCACTTCCGTTCTACTACCGCCTTACCCGCGTCTTTTATCGCTGTTCCGCTTGTTCCATTCCTTCTCTTCTCCAAGCTTTTTGTAAACAGCATATTGGCCTAGTCAGTATTAAATCAATTCAGCTTGAGCCCTTCACATAACTAAGCTAATAATAGATACTTAAATTAAGTAGAGAAGAGCTAGATTACTAAGAATATTCTTAATTAGTGCTAAAAGAAAATCGTTACTAAGAATAGATAAAAAGATAAGAAAATAAAGGACTAAGGAGAACTAGTCTAATCTCTTAAAAAGAGAGACTAATTAATATAATTTAGATAAAGATAACGCTTTATTATCTACTTAAGAATCTTAGGATACTAATACCTATAAGTAAATATTATTTAATAGACTACTCGCTATTATTATCCCTATAAATAGAGCTTAATATAGCTATCCTTTTATTTTCTTTATTTTATTAAAAAAAATTATTAATTTACTCTTATATACTAATTATAGTCTTTTCTGTCTACTTTTACTTCTTAGTAACGGCCTTAAAAGGATTAAAATCCTTATTATTATTATTATTATTATTATTATTATTATTATTATTATTATTATTATTATTATTATTATTATTATTATTATTATTCTTTTCTTTATTCTTAGAGAGCTAATTATTTATAATTAACTATCCCTAAAGAGTATTATATATTTTCTTTAGGGCCTTAATTATCTTAGGGATAGTATTATATACTATTATAGTATAGATAAAGTCCTTCTTATTACTTATAGCTAGATTATTTAGTAGAGTAATTAGCTATTTATTCTTAAAGTACTTTTTTATCTATCTCTTCTTTTTATTCTTAGCTAAGGTCTTATCCTTCTTCTTAATTATTCTTATTTAGATAATTTTAATATTCTTTTCCTTCTCTTTCTCTTTCTTCTTTTTCTCTACTTTCTTCTTTATTACCTTTTCTATCTTTAATTTCTTTCCTTTATCCTTATCTATTAATAACTAGATCTATTAAGATATAGATATTATAGCGCTATCTTTTAGCTATAGAGAATTAGTTAGCTTTAGTTATAATAGGAACTATTTAGAGTAAGAAACCTTATAGATATACTTTCTTATACTAGCTAGTATATAGGATTTATCTTCTTAAGATAATCCTTAACCTAACTAACTAACTTCTTATTAGCTAGATAAAGTAAATACTTTACGCTATCTATATTAAACCTATAGTTCCTATAGGTACTATTAAACTAGATTTAGTCTCTATATATTAATATATACTAAGATATACAAGGCCTATTACTCTTACTATATAATATAGGTATATTTATAGGACTATACTATATAAGGCTTTTATTTACTATACTAGTTAATATTATAGATTGTGAGCAGGCTATAAAGGCGTATAGGAAGCAAGGTTGAAGAAGTAGATAAGGATTCGAAGGACTATCTTAAAAGATAGTAGATATTGGTAAGGTTAAGATAAAGATAAGTAATCAGGAAGATTACTAATAAAGATTGATGTTAATGACTGATAGTAATACTTGGTGATGTTAAAGAATATTTCAGGATGATCATTCAGATGGCCTCTGGCAGGAGATATCGGCTATATTTATAGTTAAGATATTAAGTGGCAAATTATATAATAATAGCCGTGAATAGGCTAACGTAATCCACGGCCAACCGGTTAACACGGTCAACCGGTTAGCCCCACCAAAAATCGCGTATTCCTTCCTACTTACCACCTTCAACTACCTACTATGCCACCAAATCGCTCTGAATCCTGGCGAAACTTGGCCAACCAGGAGGGCAAAATCTTATTAGCCCTCCAGGCTATTGAAAAGCGTCAAGTCAAATCTTTATACGCAGCAGCGAGGCTATACGATATGCCCTACACCACCCTACATGCGCGTGCTTCCGGAAGACTCTCACGCGTCGATGAACGCTAGCATAGTCATAAACTGACTACGCTTAAAGAGGATTCGATTCGCTTGTTGAATGGATTATCTCTATGGATTCGCGTGGGGTAGCGCCTAGGCAGTCTACTATTCGAGAGATAGCTAATATTCTTCTCGCTACGCGCGGCGAATCGCCTCCGGCTATAGTCGGCGTGAATTAGGTATCTACCTTCGTGAAACGCCGCGATAAGCTCAAATCGCGCTTATCGAGACGCTACGATTACCAACGTACCAAAAACGAAGATCCTCGGTCGATTCGCGCGTAGTTTAAGAGCGTGAAGCGCGTGGTAGAGGAGAATGGTATCCTCGCGGAGGATATCTACAACTTTAACGAGACTGGCTTCGCGATAGGCCTAATATCAGCACAAAAAGTAGTTACTTGCGCTAAATACTACGGTCGCCGCTCTATCTTACAACCTAGAAACCGCGAATAAGTGACTGCTATCAAGGCTATATACGCTAATAGTTATATCCTACCGCCTTATGTGATATTCGCTAGGAAGGTTTATATCTCTAGCTAGTTCGAAACGAATCTTCCTAGCGATTAGCGAATTAAGATCTCGAATAACGGTTGGACTACCGATAAGATAGGCCTTCGCTAGCTACAGAAGCACTTCATTCCGCACACAAATTCGCGCGTACGAGATCGATATCGACTACTTATTCTTAATAGCCACGGTAGCTACCTTACACCTCAATTCGACCGGATCTACACAGAAAATAATATTATACCACTATATATACTAGCGCATTCTTCGTATCTACTACAACCGCTTAATGTTAGGTGTTTCGCGCCGCTTAAGCATGCGTACGGTCGCTTCGTGAGCGACCTCGCCCGCGCGAGCTATAACCATATCGATAAGCTCGACTTTCTCGCAGAATATCCTCGGGCGCGAATTAAGGCCTTTAAGCCGTAGACTATCCAGAATAGCTTCGCTACTACTAGTATTACACCGTTTAATCCAGAGCGTATACTATCAAAGCTAAATATCTCGCTCCGAACGCCTACACCACCGGCTAGCCGACTAAGCAGCAGATCTAGCCAATTCTCACCAAAAACGCCTAGGACCGTGATTTAGCTACAAAAGTAAGCTTCGATAGTTAAAGATCTGCTAAAGCAGCGGTCAAATAGCCCTCCGAGCCTATTAAACACTCTGCTAGACCAGATTATTAAGGGCCACTCTATAGCACTACATAACACTACGCTACTAGCGCATGAGATCGCTAGCCTACGCGCCGCGAATAAGAAGAAACGCCAGAAACGTACACGCTCAAATCGGCAGATGCTACACGAAGGAGGCCTAACTACTAGAGCAGGCCTACAGCTAGCTCAGCAGCCAGAGCAGCCAGTGGAAGAGAACCAGGTGGTATCGTATGAGGTAGGCGAATCGGCTAGTCAGGCAGATTTACCACGCAAGAGGGCTCCGTCAAGGTGTAGCGGGTGTGGGGAGTTAGGCCATAAGATTAATAGATGTAAGAAGCGCTAATTTGAGATGAAGTAATGTTGTTTTGGTTGAATTATTTCAATTCGAAAATCATTCATGAGGGAAAGTTAACCGGTTGACCGTGTTAACCGGTTGGCCGTGGATTACGTTATAGCCGTTAATATCCTATAGCCGTTAATATCCTATAGTATCTGTATACGATATCCCCCCGTAATCTATATATAGCTATAAGCTAATATATAGATTAGTAGGTCGTATATAATAACTATAGATATATTTCGGCTAGATTTGCTTGGCTATCTATAGTAGATATATCTACTAGATTAGCTAGCTTAATAAATTCTTCAAATAGGACTTTATTAACATTTTTAGTTAATAAGTCTGCCAGTTAACGTTTTGTAGTAATATAGGTTAATTTGACCTTATTATCTTGAATAGCTTCTCTGATATAATGATATTGAATATCAATATGTTTAGATTTCTTATAGAACTCAGGGTTTTGCCCTAATTTAATAGCTTATTCGTTATCAACTAATACCTCAGGGATATTTGATATATGTCTAGGTCTAGTTAGTTATTAATATAGTTAAATATATTAGCTAGATAGATAGCTTCTTTAATAGCTTCTTTCATAGCTATATATTCGGCTTCACAGCTAGATAGTGCAACTGACTTTTGTAGTTATGAGTTCCACGAGATAGGGTTATTTAACCCGATATCGCCACAAAGGCTAAATATATAGCCGGTTGTAGATCTTCGGCTATTAAGGTCTCCTACCTAGTCAGTATCAGAGTATCCTTTAATATATAGGTTATCTCCGTAGCAGTTATATAGTAGACCTATATCAGGTCTATATAATAGATATCACCATATTTTTTCAAGTGCTTTTATATGTTCCTAGCTAGGATTTGACATATAACGCGCGCAATTGTTAACGGCGAAGGCTATATCTAGCCTAGTCTTTAGGCTAGCATATAGTAGTGAACCTATTTATTGCTAATAGTAGCTAATGATTTATCTATTAGATTGATTAGGATTCTTTTTTAATCTGATGCCTGGTTCGCCCGGTATTTTAATAGGGCGGTATTGATATATATCAAATTTCTTAAGCAATTTATATATATAGTCTTTCTGATCTATATATATTAGCTTATTATTATAATTAATATTTATATTGTTGCCGAGGAAGGTTGATATATCACCTAATTCCTCTAGTTTAATATATATATTAAACTTCTTAGCAGTCTCTTTAATATAGGTCCTATCGTGATATATAAATAGTATATCATCCACGTGGACTATTAATATAGCTTTTATTAGCTTATTAATATATATCCCTTTATTATAAGGTAAAATAGTAAATCCTAGGCTATTAGCTATCTTTCTGAAATATTGGTTCTAAAGCCTAGGTGCCTGTTTTAGACCGTATAAGGCCTTCTTTAGATAGCAACATTTATTAGAATATATAGGGCTATTATATAGGCCTTTAGGTAATATTATATAGATATCAGTATCTATATCGGCGTATATAAAGGCGTTTTTAACGTTATATTATATAATAGGCTAGCCCTTATTAACTGCTATAATAAGTAGTAGATACTAGGTCTCAGTCCTAGTAGTAGTTAAGAAGGTTTCTAGGAAGTCTATACTAATCTTTTGGTAAAATCCTTGAATAACCTATCTAGCCTTATATCTAATAGATCTATCGCTATTAGTAATATAATTAGGCTTTATAGTAGTAGGGTTCTTAATAGCCTTCTTTTTAAATACCTACCTACCCTTTATTGGTGTAATATTAGGTAGTATATCGATAATTTTATAGGTTTGCTGAGCTAATAGCTCGTTATTCTTATCTAGGCACGCTTAGTACTATAGATCTTTTTTATCTGAATTCATAGCTTCTTCGAAGCTATTAGGTTCTGATATCTCAGATGCAGATAGTATATAATCTATCTAGTAATTATATAGCTTCTTTAGCTGATTTGATATAGTAGTTTGGTTAATACTATAGATATAGGCTTTATCTATATGATATAGCTTAGGTATTTGAACCTTAATCTTATGCGTAGGGTTTGTATCTATTTTTATTTGAGATAGCCTAGTAGTAGCTCTAGTAGGCCTATCCTTATTAGGATTAATAGGCTCCCTAGGCTCTATAGGTTCTACCTCAATAGCCTTAGCCTTATCTTCATAGATATTTGTCTGATGCGTATCTAAGAATTTGCCTTCTAAGATAACTACATCTCTGGTCTAAATAGTCTTCCGTAGCTTAATATCATATAGCTTATAGTGTATATAGTCACTATATCCCACTAATATAGCTAGGTTTTTCCTAGGTTCTAGCTTAGCTAGATACTTATTAGTGTGATAATAGGCTATAGATCCCTAGATTTTAATATGATTAATATTCGGGGGCTTACCCTTATATATCTTATAGGGTGTTTTATAGTTAAGAGATCTATGAGGCGTCCTATTATATAGATAGGTTACTGCTAATAGCGCTTCACCCCATAGGCTATAATTAGCCTTAGATAGTATTAATAAGCTTCTTAGCTTATTAAGTAGTGTAAGATTAATTCGCTCAATTAGACCGTTAGGTTCTTTAGTATATATAGGAGTATTTCTATGGATAATACCATATCTCCTAATATATATAGCGAATTCATTGTTAATGTATTCTTTACCATTATCGGTAAATATCTCTTTAATAGTGTTATTAGTCTGATTTTCAGATTGAATTTTATAGATCTTTAGCATATCAAGTGCCTGATCCTTGGTTTTCATTAATCTGATATCAAGATATCTAGATTTCTTATCTAGGAAGGTTATATAATATCTATAACCATTATAGGTCTTAGGGCTTATAGGGCCACCTAGATCACTATGAATTCTTTCACCGATCTTATAGTCGGTAGTATCATAGGATCTTTTATTAATAGACCTATTATATTTTGCTAGTAGGCATGTTTGGCAGATATCTTCAATATATCTAGATATATCTTACTTAGATATATTAATACTAAGCTGTTTAAGTATCTGCTGTAGTGGAATTAGCCCTATATGAGCTAATCTTTTATGCTAGCGTTTAATAATAGCTATTTTCTTAGCTTCTTCATCAGTTTGAATAGCTAGGATAGCTCTATATCTTTCTAGTCCTTTAGGACAGAGAATATCAATGTTTGTCTTATATAGGCCTACCTGCTTAGTAGCAGTAAGTAAGGTAGTCCTATTAGATATAGGCCTATTAAATATAGTATATATATTCTTATTATTATATATATCTTTAGTATATATAAAGGCCTTATCCTTATAAAAGGTAGATATTATATCCTCTAGGCAGTTCGTGCTTAGGATATTAATGCCTAATTCAGGCATATATAAAACGTTTTTCAATATATAGATATAGTTAGTGTTGAATCTAACTATAATATCTCCTTGATAGTTAATTTGAACTGATTTTGCTTTTCCCATACAACAGTTTTATTTATAGGCCAATACTTATAGAAATATTCCAATTTGTTAACAACAGAGATAGTAGCAGCAGTATCAACGATAAATTCAATATCAGATAGGATAGATTGATTCGATAGCAATTTAGCAATCTCCTTTGGTTCAATCTGGTGTTTTTGATAGTTTTGGTTAAATATACTATATATATCATCAGTATATTCACTAGCTGCTTGTATTAGCTCTTGGGGTAAATAGGTAATATATGCCTTAGGCGAATTGATATCAGTATTAATATCGATATTATCATCGATATCCATAGAGAAGGTAGGGCTATTAAGAGATTCACTAGCATTATAGCTAGTAGGATAGCTATCAGATAGGCCATCAGGTAGGCTATCAGGTAGGCTATTACTAGCGTTATAGCTAGTTGATTCGCTAGTGTTACTAAGTCTATCAGACTCTAGTATCGTAGCGATAACTGCCTTTTGCTTGCGCTGCGCCTTTAAAGAATGCTCTGATTTAGGATAATTAGCGCTAGTGGGTATAGGCCTATTAGTAGGCTTCGGTCTTGGTTGCCAATTCAAAGGCCTTTTCTCAGGATAGAGATACCAGCAGTCTGCTGTAGTATGAGTAGCCCTTAGGCAGTGGCCGCAAAACGGTCCATCTA
>JAPDFA010000216.1:0-10241 GCA_027569415.1 Penicillium janthinellum
TTAGTAGCTTTATGCAGACTAAATAGGGTTTAGCGTAAAGATTTATGCAAAATTATGCATCGATGTGACACGCGGGATTCCCGTGTGTTTCACGCGGTTATCTTAGCACACCTTGGCATGTGTATGTGTTAATGGCCTTCACACGTGTGAATTCGGTGTGTTTAAAAAATTTTCACATATGTACACAATGGGATGCTCTAGGCTCTCCTCGCCGTCTAAATTAGTGAAAATAAGGAGTCCGTTATCGTCTAGATAATAGGGGAGCCTAGGGGGCCTTAGGTCCCGTTATACGTCGATATCGCGGAGGGTCTAGATAAGTAGCTCCTAGCGCTTATCGGAGGAGTAGCCTATAAGGATACGCTACTTAGTATCCTCGTTAACCTAGAGGATAGAGGCCATAAGGACGTATACCGTAGGTACCTTAAAAATATAGGGAGCTTAAAGATCCTCGAGATTATCGGTTAGTGTAGCGTTAGTTAGCTACTTAGAGGGCAGCCTAGATAGGGCGTCGGCGATTTTATTAGTTTTCCTAGGCCGGTAGAAAACCTTAAGGCGGAATTACTATAGGAACTAGGAGGCGCGTACTAAACGTAGGTTTTACCGTTCTAAGGACGTAGATAATAAGCTTATCGCTGTCGTAATATCGACCGTACCGCTATAGTTAGTATAAATAACGATAGGCTTATTAGCTAGATAGGCTTCGATTATATATCGGACTTTACGGATAACCTAGTATAGACCGGAGACCTTAAGCTCGGTAGGCTAGTAGTTCTTCTTAGCTATTGTGAGGAGTCGGCTAAGAAAAAGAATTAGCTAAATCTAAGCCGCCGGCGGGGGCTTAGAGAGGTCGGAATAGTCAAAGTCCGGTTTAATATAGTAGATAGTAGCGCCGTAACCGCTCTCCTTAGAGCTATCTATATCGATATATAGCTACCGGAGTCGGTCAAAATAGGCTAGCTACTTAGGTTCGTTAAACTCGGCTTAGAGCGTATCGAAGGCTTAGAGCTCCGCTATAGATAGCTCGTTCAGAACCGTACGGGTACTCTAAGCTCGCCTAGCCGGGCCTTATATTAGGCACCCTTTTAAAAGGAGGGTCTTACGGGTTTATAGTAGCTCTGACTTCTAGGCGTATTATTTAACGTAGTGGCGCAGATCACCAGTTATTCTAAGGTAGGTCTTAAGCTATTTACACGTCCGAGGGAAGGTAAGGGATCGGATAGCCTAGAGTTTCTCCTTAGGCGTGGTTATTCTAAGGGAGTCGATATTCTTTCCGAGTAAGCGTAAACTTAGGAAACCGATACGGGCCTTCTTCGGATCTAAGGTAATATTATATTCTTAGAGCGTTAAAAAAAGCTAGTACAGATACTAAATATACTCGGCGAGGGTGTCGGATACGGCGAAAATATTATCTACATAGGTACGACACTAGTCTCGAAACTCGCGTAAGATCTTATCTATCTAGCGCTAAACATAGGTAATAGAGTTAGCGTTGCCTATCGCAACGACATAGAGGATTTCCTATCCTCGATAGGAGATAACCGCTTAGTGACCGTAGTAGTCTAGGTAAATCCGTTACTAGTAGAAGAACTTAGCGGTATCCACGATAGTAATAAAGCGCTTACCTCGGGCCATAGCGATAATCTCGTCTTACACTAGTAGGGGGTAGAGATCGGGTACTAAATTCTTATTCGTCGGCCGCGAATCGACGACGGCGCGTCTAACACGCTAGAGCTTAGTATTACTATATTCGTCTATCCTTCTTAGCAAGCTAAGGGTTACGAATAGGAAGTGGCTCGCAGGAGCAATATGAAAGACAAAGTCCTACTAGATAGTAGAAGATGAGATGCATGAATTGTTATAGTCACTTAGCTAGGATATCTTTATGGTATTTATCTTCTTGATCTCTTCTTTCTGTATAGTCTGTATGCGGTAGTAGTTGTTGGCTGCATTCGGTTTATTTCTTGTATGCCGCATGCGGTGGTAATTCGTTGCATCTGATGGTAGTATTTCATAGTACTATTATTGTATCCGGTAGCAGTAGTATCTTATTCTTCCTACAATCGGCTTTTGTATGTAGCTAGTATTTTGATGTTCTTCGATGGCCGTTATTGCCTGATTTTTCAGGCATCCTGATTTATTCTACAGAAGAAATCCATCTACATTCCACCGGGCCATATAGTTACCTACAGGCCCTATTAGCTTTATTTTTAATGCATGTTTATTCTTCTCATGTCTTCTCATATTATAGTTCTTTGTATCTCTTTTCAATCTTATATCTTATAGCCCCCCGTAATCTTTATACTATATATAGTGTAAAGATTAGGTTATATATCTTATATCCTATATCTCCATATTATGTTATCCTATACCTTTATGTTATAGTATTTATTTCATATTTGCTAGTTCTTTCAGGTTATTATATATTAGTAGTCTCAGGTTCTTTGTTAATATATCAGCTAATTGCTTCTTAGTTGGGACGAATTGGATATTTATTTTCTTTTGTCTTATTTAGTCTCTAGTATAGTGATATATTATATCGATATACTTTGTTCTTTTATGATATTTAGGGTTTTCAGTAAGATCTATAGTAGATTAGTTATCTATTAATATAAGCGGTATACTAAATGTATAGCCTAGACCTAGCCTATTATTAATATAGTTAAATATGTTAGCTAGATATATTCCTTCTGTAGCAGCTTCTTTAAGTGCCATATATTCGGCCTCACAGGTACTTAAGGCAACAGATTTTTGTAGTTTTAAATTCCATGTTATAGGGTTATTTCTGGCCATATCACTAGATAGGCTAAATAGATAGCCAGTAGTCGACTTTCTACCATCTGTATCACCTACCCAATCTACATCGGAGTATCCTTTGATATATAGATCTTTGCCAGAGCAATCGTATATAAGCCCTAGATTAGGCATATATAGCAGATATTTCCATATCTTTTTAAGCTCGGCTATATATTCTTTTGCAGGATTACTCATATATCTAGCGCAGTATAATACGCTATATATTATATCTAGCCTAGTCTTTAGGCTAATATATAGTAAAGATCCTATCTCTTTTTGATATAGATTTATTATTTCATCGGATATTTTATATTAGTTCTTTTTCAGATAAATACCTAGTTCTCCGGGTAATTTTTTAGGTATATATTAATATATATTAAACTTAGTTAGTATCTTCTTGATATAATCTCTTTAATCTATAGTGACCATCTTCTTATTATAATCTATATTTATATTATTTCCTAGGAAGGTAGTAACTTCACCTATTTCTTCTATTTTAATATATTTCCTAGCTTTATTAGCTAGATCTTTGATATAGTTAATATTTTTATAAATTATTAATATATCATCAACATATATTATTATTATAGCCTGATCCTCTTCATTAATATATATACCTTCATCATATAGTAGTCTGTAGAATTTATATCTTTACATAGCTTCTGAAAAATATTCATTCCATAATCTAGGTAACTATTTCAGCCCATATAGTGCTTTATTTAGCTTACAGCACTTATTTTTATATCTTTCATCTTAATATAGTCCAACTAGTAGTATAGTATATATTTCAGCGTCTATATCAGCATATACGAATGCATTCTTCACATCATATTATCTAATATACCATCCTTTATTAACGGCTATTATTATTATCATATACCAAACCTCAGTTCTAGCTATAGTAGAGAAGGTTTCTAAGAAGTCAACCCCTAGCTTTTGGTTGAATCCTTGGATAACCCATCTAGCTTTATATCTAACAGTTTTATCTTTATTCGTTATATAGTTACTTTGAATTGAGTTTGGATCTTTTATAGTCTTTAATTTAAATACCCATCGGCCTTTTAATAGCTTTATATTAGGTAGTATATCTATTATCTTGAATGTATTTTAATCCAATAGGCTTTGATTCTCATCAACACATGCTTGATACCATTCATTCTTTTCATCTGACTTTATAGCTTGCTGATATAAAGATGGTTCTTTATCAGTAGTAGCAGATAATATATAGTTACTAGATAGCTTATTATAAGTAGTAAGCTTATCTACTAGTATAGTATCTTTTATAGAGTATATATAATTATCTGCCTAAGAAGGTATCTGAATTTCTATCTTATATAAGGGATCAGCATCTATTTCTTCTTGCTTACCCGTTCTTGTTTTAATATAATATTTATCACGTTTCTGTTTATATAGTATATTAGATATTAATATATCAGATAATTCAGATCTTATAGATCTATATAGATATTAACCTTCTAAAATAGTGGTGTCTCTAGACCAGATAGTCTTCTTTGATTCGATATCATATAGTTTATATTGATTATGTTGACTATATCCTATTAATATAGCCTTATTTTTCCTTAGTTATAGCTTATTCTTATATTTAGTATTTAGATAATAATATACAATTAATCCCCAGGTCTTAATATAGCTGATATCAGGTATTTTACCAAAGAATATTTCATAAGGTGTTTTGAATCCTAGCGCTACATATAGGGTTCTATTATATAAGAATATAGCTACTAGTAATGCTTCACCCCACATAGAGTCATTTAGACCTAATTAGGCTAGTAAGCATCTAGTCTTATTCATCAATGTAAGATTAATTCTTTCAATTAGACCATTTAGCTCTTTAGTATATACTAGTGTGGTCTTATACAATATACCACACCTTCGCATCAATATATAGAAGTTATCATTAATATATTCAGTCCCATTATCAGTAAAAAATTCTTTTATTTTATTGCCAGTTTGGTTCTCTGATATATTCTTATATCTAATAAATTTATTATATACTTCATCCTTAGTCTTTAATAAGGATATATCAAGATATCTTAAGGTCTTATCTAAGAATGTGATATAGTATCTATAGCCATTATAGGTCCGTAGTAAGATAGGTCCTCCTATATCACTATATATCCTTTCACCTGTGCTATATAATATATCTGATGTAGATTTTTTATTAATATATCTATAATATGTAGATTTAACACATATCTCGCAGGTATAGTCAAGATATTCTTGAAGTTCTGATAAGGATATCTCAATCTTAGCCTAATCTAGTATCTTCTTTAATAGCAACAGGCCTATATAACCTAGTCTATCATACCAATTCTTTATAGTATTCCTAGTATCTATAGAATTTATAGTACCTAATATAGGATATATGATTTTAAGCGTGCTTTTATATAGATTGCCTTACTTATCTCCTTACAATATCTTAATGTTATCCTTATCATATATAATAGCTTTGTTATCTTTAAAAATAGATGTAGCATTTTTTAGCTGATTTATGCTAAGGATATTAATTCCTAGTTCTAGTATATAAGGAACATCATATAGTTTATAAAGATAATTTGTATTAGATCTAAATATTAGATCGCCAGCGTATTTTATATAAAGCTTTTTGGCTTTTCCCCAAACAACAGTTTTATTAGTACTATAGTAGTTATTGAAGTATTTCAAATCATTAATAGCACAAACAGTAGCTCCAGTATCAATTATAAAATCAACGTTTGTAATATTAAATCTTTTGGCTTTTAATCCCATCTTTTTACGTTTCGTCTCTACACGATCTATAGAGAGTATATTATCAGCATATATATCTTAATAGGTATTTTGCCGGCTATCTTGCTGGCTATCTTACTAGTTATCTTAATATCTTACTTCTGCATCCCAATCGATAAGATCAAGGTCTTCATCATAGCTAATATCAAGCGAATTGATGTTAATCTCTTCTTCGCTACTATTTTGGCCGCCACTAGCAGCTGATTCATCAGCTTACTATATAATAGCGGCAATTAGCTTTTCTTGGCGCATCGCGTCTCTTTTAGCAGCAGAGGGTGGTTTCTTAAGAGCGTTTGACTTAGTGGTATTCTTTTCAACTCGGCTATATTAAATCCAGCCAGCAGGGCGCTTATCTTCGTGTAGCCACCAGCAATCGCCGATATAGTGGCCACTCTTCTTGCAATTTCTACAAAAAGCATCTTAATATAGCAGGTTCTTAAATTAGTTCTTAGGCAGCTGGCGTCCCTGACGCTAGCGCTGACCCTAGCCCTAGCCCTAGCGTTAGCCTTAGCTACTATATAGTAGCTAGTCAGCCTGCTGTTAGCTAGGCTAATAGCCCCTAGCCTCATCAATAAGGCTAGCAAATAGCGAATCAGGCGTATAGGCCACAGGATCCTTACGCAGGCTCTGCGTAATATTTTGTACGAAAGGTTAGTATAAATCATCTAGGCTATTCAGCACCCAGGCAATCACTACCTAGCTAGGTAGGTTAATATCTTTTGCCTTTAGGTCATCAACCAGTATCTTGACCTTATTAAGGTATTAACCCATATCGTCAAAGTCTATCATCTTAGTATCAAAGAGTTCCTTCAGAGTAAGGTACTCAGTAGTAAAACCCTTCGGATAGTAGATCTCCTCGAGCTTCTTCTATGTAAGGTATACCGAGGTCTCATCTCTAATATAGAGAAGGGTATTTTTTACACAAAGTAGGCGAATAATTAACAAAGTCTTACGGTTCTTCGAGAGTTTAGTGGATTCTGGTAGATCGGATAGAAGGGGTAATACATCAGATAAAATAGATTTTTTCGTGAAATCGGCTTCAATCGGTTCGATGAGATCGTCCTTGATAAGAAGATCTTTTAGGCGAATAGACCAATCAACATAATTCTCAGGGCCAGAAAGCGGCTCAATATAAATCTTTAATAGAGACATATTGACTGATAAGAGTAGGGAGCCTAGGTATAATAGGCTAAAAAGAAAGAATAAGGGCGAGCCGAATAAGATTCGGGCTCATAACCTCTTAGCAAGCTAAGGGTTACGAATAGGAAGTGGCTCGCAGGAGCAATATAAAAGACAAAGTCCTACTAGATAGTAGAAGATAAGATACATGAATTGTTATAGTCACTTAGCTAGGATATCTTTATGGTATTTATCTTCTTGATCTCTTCTTTCTGTATAGTCTGTATGCGGTAGTAGTTGTTAGCTACATTCGGTTTATTTCTTGTATGCCGCATGCGGTAGTAATTCGTTGCATCTAATAGTAGTATTTCATAGTACTATTATTGTATCCGGTAGCAGTAGTATCTTATTCTTCCTGCAATCGGCTTTTGTATATAGCTAGTATTTTGATGTTCTTCGATGGCCGTTGTTGCCTGATTTTTCAGGCATCCTGATTTATTCTGCAGAAGAAATCCATCTGCATTCCACCGGGCCATATAGTTACCTGCAGGCCCCATTAGCTTTATTTTTAATGCATGTTTATTCTTCTCATGTCTTCTCATGTTATAGTTCTTTGTATCTCTTTTCAATCTTATATCTTATAATCCTAGTGACCTATTTCCAGACGATAAAAACTAGGTTTACTCCCTAGATATAATACTTAGCGAAAGATATTTTGCCTTAAGCGTAAAGGGCGTTAAAAGCTTAGTCGATAACCTTCTAGTTCTCTAGTAGCTACTAGTAAACTTAGCAACGTTATACGGTGGAACCGGGAATTATTAGTAGACGTATCCACTTATCCTAGGGAATATTAACGAAACCTAGATTAGACTAGATAGCGTAGGCGTTACAGACGGCGGCTAGGGCGGCGGCGACATTAGGGGTACCGTAAATAATAATACCGTTAGGTAAGACCGTCTCTAAGTTACTAGGCTTAGAATCGTTGTCCGCTAGCTATATAGGCTTATTACTAGTGACCGGCGCGTAGGGAAGAGCGATATCTTTGAACTTAGGTCACACATCTACGGTATATAATTTAGCGTTATATACTAAAACCTCGAAATCGATGTCTAGGCTAATAAGGAACAGGCACGACTAGGAATTAGTAGAAATAGGCAGTACCAAGGGAGCTACGCTCGGGTAAACTTAGTAAGTAGTCGTATAGTCTGCTTCTAAGATTTACCCAATACGGTCCTTCTTACGGATAATCTATATATAGTCACTAGTGTTAATGGCCTAGATATAGGTAACACCTATCTCGACTATCTAGGCGGGGATAGTATATCCGGGCTTACCGGGCTCGAAAATATAGTCACGGTCCTTTAGCAGCTAGGATTTAATAGTAATAGGGATACTAGCCGCTTAGCGAGGTAGAATTTCTACCTTAGCCACGGTATAAACTAGGCGGTTCCGGACGTGATTCGGCTTAGCGCAAAGAGCGATCGGGAAAATAAGGTTATCGTAGGACTCGACGATTACCTAGGATCGTACGAAGTCGAGGATAAAGCCCTAGGGTCCTATAACATCCATTCTAATAAGTAGCTTAGCTTACAGGTCGTCGACGACGTAAGCCTCGATAGGGATCTTAGCCGTAGCGTCTTTATTAGCTTAGGTACCGGAACAGAAAAGGGTAACGTTAATATATCTATCGGAAAGGTAATAGGAGCTAATACCGCTAACTAGGATAGATAGGGAAACGAAATAATACTGATAATTAAGCGATATGGCCAGCTTAGAGTTAATAAGAGTCATCACACAACCAGAATCTAAGTAGTATATAGTAAGCTAGTCGATTACCGAGAGGCCGACTATCGCAGTAGCGTATCGCTATAAGCGAAAGGTATAGCCTAGAATATGGTTCAGTCGTATAGCGGACTCAATAAGGCGGGTGCTTAGGTTAGCAAAATTAGCGACTGCGGCGACGGGGATTAAGGCGGCTACCAGCGGCTTATATACGTCTAAGTGCTTATAGAGCTTAGTGTTAGAGTCGAAAATGCGGCTATAGTTAAGATAGATGACGGCTACCTTAATAGTATATAGTTAGGCTGAAACCGGGGGCTCGTCTAGGTAATCGTCGTCTTAATCGGCGAAATTAGCGCTATAGGGGTCTTTATTAGTATAGAAATCGTCCTTAGGAGGTAGGTTATCTACTTAGAAATCCTGAAAATCTTCAGATTTAGGCTAGTTATAATTAGCGTTAGCGTGGTATACGCGTAGGGGAGCAGTATTCTAGGTAATATCTAGGAGAGCGTTAGCGTAGTAAGCGCGCTATAGGCGGTTATCGTTCTAAGGAGCGCGTTACTAACAAGGCTATCGCTAAGAACTCTAAGACTACTAAGCTAGGACAGGATTCTAAGTAATCTAGTTCTGATTACTACGTCCCTACTACTACTATAGGCTTTAGATATTAGACTACTAATACGGGGAAGCACTTAGGCCTTAAGGAGCTTAGGGGCGCCCGTAGGCGACCTAATTACGAGCTTAATTAGAAGGATAGGGAGAATGGTATTAATTCTGCTAGTAGGACTAGTTTTAGTAAAAATTCGTCTAACGTTATAGATACTTAGATCAGTTACGTAGATACTACTAGTAACGATTATCGCGGAAAGAAACGCGAGTGTCGCGATACTAGCCGTCACGCTACTACTATAGGCGGTTATCTCGCTAGTAACGGGATAGATCCTACTAATTACTATAGCGTAGCTAGGCTTAGTTATTAGAGCGGGGGGCTTAGCTCTGTCGGTTAGGGCGGTCGGCTAACTAACTCTATCGCTTAGAAGCTATATCTTTCTAGTCGCGATAATAGGTATCTAAGTCCTCTATAAACTTAGCTATAGTAGTAGTCTCTGTTAGTTCCGGGATATCGCGGCGTAGGGTAGGCTTAATACCCTAGCGGATACGTAGTAGCTAATCGTAGACAGCGGAGTAACCTATAGATTTAAGTAGACAGAGTATACCTTAGGTATACTATCAGGGGGTATAACCCTTACGAATATCTGCCTATTCGTAGGTATATTTATTAATCTATTATAGTACCTCGGTACAGTCTAGCTTAAAGCGCTTAGTTATTATACGGAACTAACCATCTTCTAACGGAACTTAGTTTATTAGTCGCTTCTCGTCCGAGATAAGCTCCTAGGAGTACTAGCTAAGAGCGTTACCTTTAAGGTAGCTATAAATATTAGCGCGGACGACCTCCTCGGATTTAAGGAGTACAAGGTCGGTTATCCGATCGATAAAGGTATAGACGTCGGAGTAATAACTAATGTTATTAACGATATCCATACCGTCCTAGAACTTCTTGGATAGATCGAAAAATCTAATATCGGCGGGCTTCTAAGTTATATCCGTCGTAGCGAGCTAGCCAGGGGCACCTTAGTGTGATCCCAGGAGCTTTTTCGGCCTGAGGCATCCGGCCGTTGCCGGCCTTCTCCTTAACATGACTTCGGCCGCACGGGACCCTCCGAATCCCGCCGACCGCACAGTCACGTGTGGGTCTTGGC
>JAPDFA010000217.1:0-10228 GCA_027569415.1 Penicillium janthinellum
AAAACAGGATGCCTGAGGAATCAGGCAGCAATCAGGCCGAGGCCTTAGCTGCTGACGAAGAGATGATGGCCTAACGGCTTAGGCCACCAACGAGGTCATCTGACCAGAGACCTCACCGGCTGACATTTACCTATCTTAGGATTATAGCTAAATCATAAGCGTCTCCTAATATCGCCGTCGTAGCCTACCTAGACCATCCCATTGTATACACATGTGAAAATTTTTCAAACACACCGATTTCACACGTGCTAAGGCCCTTAACACATACTCTTAGCAAGCTAAGGGTTACGAATAGGAAGTGGCTCGCAGGAGCAATATGAAAGACAAAGTCCTACTAGATAGTAGAAGATGAGTGTTACGAATAGACCGCGGACTGGGAGACTCGGACTGAATGAGGAAGGCGGTGAGGAGGATTCTGCCCGGTGTACTTAAACTGCTTCTTCTCCTCGACCGCCACCTTCTCTTCTTCTTTCCTCAGCTTTAGTTGCTTCGTTGAATGGTACAGTTAGATTCAGCATCTTTCTCTTGACCGTAACATACAACTAAAGCTCTTCTCAAAATCTTTACCCTTTTCAGCACCAGCTGAGCGAAGGAGTCTCTATTCCAGAGAACTCCCAGCTACCTGGTTGCTTCTCCACTTCGACCCGAACCGACCGAATCAGAAAACAGACCGACCGCCACCATGGCACGAACCCGTTCCGCGGGACGGGAGAATGACGACGATAACGCGACAGAGCGAGCCCGTTCGCGTGACCCTCGCCGAAGAAGTTCACTCTTGTTCGCTTAGGATGACGAGACTAACATTGAAATTGAGACTGCCGACCAACTGGTGGAATGGATCCAGAAGAACCCTCAGACCGCGTTTAGTATCCTTAAGCGAAAGAATGACGCAAATGAGGAACTGCTGGGTGAAATCGAGGACCTTAAGATCGACCACTACGATGAGGTCCTTCAGCTGAAGTAATAAATCTATCGCCTGAAGGAGCAGACCCTGAATACCTAGGACTAGGGGATAGAGGAGGAGTATGCCCGTCTCCGCGAGGAACTGAACCAGACCCGCGAGGAACTGACCTAGGCCTAGAAGGAACGGGATAGCTTGATGACTGTGATGCGTATGATGGGCCCTGTTACCGGCTCTGTTAGCGGAACCCCGAGGGATTCTCCTATACCGGCCACGAAAAAGAAATCTACTAAGATGCCCGACCTACCTATGCTTAGTGACGGCAAGGAGGTGAAATTCATGCCGTGGAAGACAGATATGAGAAGGAAGCTGCTGCTTAACGAGGACTATTACCCTATACTAGCCCACCAGCTTACCTATATTAGTAGCCGCTGTGAAGGGAAGGCTTTCCGTTATATTAGCCCCCGTATGTAAGATGATTCCTCGACTCCATACCGAACAGTTGACGACGTGTTTAACCACTTACAGAGCGTGTTCTATGACCCTAATTAAAAGTAGGTAGCCCGTGACGAGTATTTGGATTTGAAGATGGAAGCAAAATAGGACTTTATCGATTTCCTGGTAGAGTTCACCCGACTAGCTGAAGAGTCTGAGTAGCCTATAGAGCTCCGAAAGAAAGACCTCTACCGTAAGCTGCCTAGCCTCCTTTAAAACTAGGTGATGATTCACTCTAGCGACGAGTCCGTTTCGCTGGAACAATTCACGCAAAAGTGTTAGATCGTATCCCGCCTTATTTCTTAATAAGTCGCTGCTAGGAATGCTAGGAATGCGAATAAGAATAATAACACGAGTAAGGCTAATAGCAATAATAACTCGACCCCTAATTCTAACTCGAGTTCTTCCTAGAATTCTCGCCTTACCGATGCCGAGAAGATAGCATTAATGAAGGAGGGTAAGTGCTTTATATATCGCGAGCAGGGGCATGTCTCCAGAAACTGCCCGAAGAAGAAGAAGGATACTTTAAACCCCTCGACTGTTACCGTAGCTATCGGTACTGAAACTAACGCGAATAAGAAGAAGAAGACTATCCTGAAGAATGCGGAGGAATCAGACTCGGAAAAAGAGTAAGCCTGGGATAAGTCTCCTTCCTAGGCTTAATGGTGTCGAAAGTAGATTTACGGAAACTATTATCCCTATCTAAGGACAGTTTAACATTCAAAGCCTAGATAGCTATTAATAGACGAACAGTTAAAGTTTCTTGCCTTACAGATACCGGAGCAGATAGATACATCTTCGCTAACCTAAGCTTAATTACTATACTTATTAAGAAGTTAGGCCTTCGGACACGCCGACTACCTTATAACTACCTAGTGACTGGATTCGATAGAGCCCTACGGGATCCGATTACCTACCTTATAAAACTCACCTTGATGATAGATGGACACGTATAATAGAGAAGACCGATACTAATCACGGAACTAGGGAATCATGACCTTATCCTAGGACGTATATGGTTCGAAGAGCACGATATACTAATCGATTACCGACGTCGTCGCCTAATCTAGCCTGCGCCTGCTTTACTACAGGAAGAAGTGTAAACTAGTATGCTAAAGCTGATTCCTAGGTAGATCCTCCGGCGACCTACTACCCTAAACGAAGAACATTAACAGGACGCAGATCGACGAGATTAGTAGATGGAAAGGGAGGACTATCGTATTAAGAAGGTTTATAGACGCTCCTATAAGGACGACACGACGCAGAAGATGAACCGAACGTTGCTAGGAGAGAATTTTGTACCTCTAGCTAAAAAGAAGAAGGGTGACGAACTACCCCGACAACCTATTGATATCGCTGCTATTAGGGGAGTTGGATTTCATAGATATCTACAACGAGAAGGCACCTAGGTTTTTGTTACTTCACTTACGGAGATTGACCGTATTATCGACGAGAAGCAGAAGCGGGATATAGAAACCGAAGAGATTTAATAAGCGATCCCCGCGTGCTACTATAGTAAGACTGCCCTTTTCTTAAAGATTGAATCCGATATGTTACTACCACTGCGAGGAGCACCTGATTATCGAATTGAACTGGAACTAGGGAAGGACCCTAATCTTCTAGGATATTACCCCCTATATAAATAGACCGAGGAAGAATTACGCTTCGCTAAAGACTATATCCTTAAGAACCTGTCTAAGGGATTTATCGTTCTATCTTCTACCCCTTTTTAGTCTCCGATCTTGATGGCCCTTAAGCCTGGAGGCAGGCTCCGATTCTGTGTGGACTACAGGAAATTGAACGCGTTAACTAAGAAGGACCGGTACCTAATCCCACTGATTAATAAGATGTTATAACGTGTAAGTAAGGCTAAATACTACACAAAGCTCGATATCTATTAAGGCTTTTACCGAATCAGGATGGACCCAGAATCAGAGGACTTAACCACTTTCCGGTCGAGATATAGTTCTTTTAAGTACAAAGTGCTACCTTTTAGCTTAATAAATAGCCTAGCAACGTTCTAACGGTATATTAACTACGTACTGGGAGAATACCTTGATGATTTCTGTACGGCCTTTATCGATGATGTCCTGATTTATACCGACGGCGACCTAGAGCAGCACTAATAACACGTGATGAAGGTTCTAGAGAAGTTAGAAAAAGTAGGGCTCCAGATTGTATTATATAAGTACGAATTCTATAAGACTGAGATAAAGTTTCTGGGATTTATTATCGGAGTGGACGGCATTCGAGTGGATCCTGCGAAGATCGAAGTGATTGAAGTATGGGAACCCCCTTTAACTATAAGGGGTGTCTAGTCCTTCCTGGGAATATATAATTTCTATCGTCGCTTCATCAAGAACTATAGTAAGATTGCGAAGCCTTTATATCGACTTATAAGGAAGGAAGTGCTATTTAAGTGGGACCTCGTATGCGACTAAGCTTTTAGAGAATTGAAGCGACGACTGATAATAATACCGGTGCTAGCCTATTATGACCTATTAGCAGAAACACAGATCTAGACCGACGCCTCTGATGGATGCCTGGGAGTAGTACTGTCCTAGAAAGGTGTAGACGGATAGTGGCACCCTGTAGCATTCTTTTCGAAAACGATGGACTAGGCGGAAAGGAACTATGACACACATGATAAAGAAATGTTGGCTATTATTAGGGCTTTGGAAGAATGGCGAGTAGAGTTAGAGGGCTTATAGCGGTCAGAAAGATTCGGTGTATAGATAGATCACTAGTCGCTATAGTACTTTATGACTAGCAAGAAGCTTAACGGGAGACAGTCCCGGTGGTGTGCTTACCTCTCACGATTTTATTTCCTTATCCGTTATTATTAAGGAAAGGGGAACGTTATGGCCGATGCCCTATCCCGGAAAGATACACCGCTCTATGAGAAAGGGACGTAAGTGATGCTCCCGAGAGAAGTCCTGGAGTTCGGAGTCTATCCGGATGATGCCCGAGCAATAGGGATAGCCCTAATTTCTACTGACCCGCCTTCGGTGATTGAACGAGTTATTAAGGCGAACCGAGAGCACTCGAGCCTGGAAGGATTCCGAACGATGGCGTAGGACGGTGATGAAAAATGGACTCTATAAACTGGGTTGTTGCTCTACGAAGGAAGGCTGATGGTACTAGATGACGGTGACTTACGAGTAAGACTATTGGATGAAGTCTATTGCTAGCCCTCCTTAGTCTATCTAGGTCCGGAGAAGACAAAGCGGATGTTGTTATCGCGCTATTACTGGCTAAAGCTACCGGATGATGTGTCCCGCTACGTGGATAATTACTAGATCTGCAAGAGGACGAAGTATTAGAGGGACCGTACTCTAGGATTGTTATAACCTTTACCTATCCCCGGGCGACCTTGGTAGTATATAACGATAGACTATAGATCCTTCCCTAAGGATAAGCACGGATACGATGCTGCTTGCGTTTTTGTGGACCGTCTTACTAAGAGACCGATTTCTATACCTTGTTATAAGGAGATCGACGCGAAAGAGATAGCACGACTATTTATACAGTATGTCTTCCGATAGGTGGGACTACTGGATTCAATCGTCTCTGACCGGGGTCCTTAATTCGTTGCGGAGTTCTGGAAGGAATTTTGCCGGATTCTGGGCATTCAGAGAAGATTGTCCACAGTATATTATGCTTAGACCGACGGATAAACCGAGATCATGAACCAGTATATAGCGTAACGTCTGTAGCTGTACGTTAGCTATTACCAGGATGATTGGTCAGAATACTTGCCGATGATAGACTTCGCCGCTGCCGCTCTACCGTAAGAGACTATAGGATTTTCACCGTTCTACGTTGAGCGAGGATACGAGCCCCGGGTCTCGTTTGACTGGTAGTTAACAGAGACCTCTGATTGGCTAAGCCGGATATCGCCACGTGACTTACCGCCGGAGCTGCCGATAAGTGCCTAAGTTCAAGAAGCGCGCGACTACACTAGTAAGTTGTAAGATATATGGGATAAAGCTTAATAACGTGCCACGTAGTCCTAGCAAAGACAGAAGGCTTAGGCAGATAAGCATCGTAGGGAGGAGAACTTCTATGTGGGAGACGAAGTCTATGTGACAACGAAATATTGGCGCACTGATCGGCTAAGCCGGAAACTAGCCAACTAAGCCAGTGGACCCTACAAGATCATAGAGAAAGTGGGCCATGCATACCGTTTATAGCTGCTAGACTCGATTAAGGTCCATCTAGTCTTCGCTCCTGAGAAGCTTCGTCTTGCCTATAAGACTGAGCCTTTGCCGGGTCAAATATAGGATCCAACACCGCCGGAAGTCGTGAATGATGAGTTCGAATGGGAAGTTGATAAGATCGTGGCCGTCCGCCTGCATTATCGGAAGCTCCAGTACCGCGCTAAATGGGTTGGACGTGATGATGACGAAACTTGGTATCCCGCGGTAGATTTCAAGAACGCCCCAGAGAAGCTGTTGGCTTTCCACCAGCAATACCCGGACCTGCCAGGCCCGCCGAAGCGACTGCAGCTTTGGATCCAGGCCGCCCTTGAGGACCGTTTTGAACCTGACCACCTAGAGGATAATAAGCCAGCATGAATTGTAAGGACCTGAGGGGCCAGGTCCTTTAAAGAGGAGGGCATTGTTACGAATAGACCGCGGACTGGGAGACTCGGACTGAATGAGGAAGGCGGTGAGGAGGATTCTGCCCAGTGTACTTAAACTGCTTCTTCTCCTCGACCGCCACCTTCTCTTCTTCTTTCCTCAGCTTTAGTTGCTTCGTTGAATGGTACAGTTAGATTCAGCATCTTTCTCTTGACCGTAACAATGAGATGCATGAATTGTTATCTTCACTTAGCTAGGATATCTTAATGGTATTTATCTTCTTGATCTCTTCTTTCTGTATAGTCTGTATGCGGTAGTAGTTATTGGCTGCATTCGGTTTATTTCTTGTATGCTGCATGCGGTGGTAATTCGTTACATCTGATGGTAGTATTTCATAGTAGTATTATTGTATCCGGTAGCAGTAGTATCTTATTCTTCCTGCAATCGGCTTTTGCATGTAGCTAGTATTTTGATGTTCTTCAATGACCGTTGCTGCCTGATTTTTCGGGCATCCTGATATAACTATTCTGCAGAAGAAATCTATCCGCATTCCACTGGGCCACATGGTTACCTGTAGGCCCTATCAGCTTTATTTTAATGCATGTTTATTCTTCTTATATTGTAGTTCTTTGCATCTCTTTTTATTCTTATATCTTATACATACACATACCAAGGTGTGCTAAGATAACCGTGCAAAACACACGGGAATCCCGTGTGTCACATCGATGCATAATTTTACATAGGTTTATATACTAAGCCTAATTAGGTAGGCATAATTTGCATAAACCTTATTAGTAAGCGCTGACTAACTCTATAATAAGATATTATTAGTTAAAATAATTTCTAAGTCACGTGATATGACTGATGTGAAACCCGCGTGAATCCCGTGTGTTTAGGGGGTAAACACATTCACATCTTAAAATCCCGTGTGAAAAATTTTCTTGCACAAAACACATAAAATGTGCCGTGTAACGTGATGTGAAATATGAAATAATGTGAATGGGATGCTCTAAGCCTACCTTATAAGTTAGTTCGAACTCTATACCGGGTTAGCGAAACTTACCGGAATATATATCGTAGCTCTACTAGAACACTATTAATAAGCGATAGAAGCCTTAGTATCGAGGACATAATTAATCTTAAGGGGCGTATCCGTAGTCGCGTTAAAGTTCTTTACTAAGGTCCGGAGACACTTTATACACCAAAAGTATTTCAGTTTAATCGGGACTATATAGGTCACGCGTGTTCGAGGAGGTATCGTTAGGTTATCGATACTCACTCGGTAGAGAGAAGATAATAAAAGGGCGAGTAAAGATAGGGAAGAGAACTAAAGTAGCTAGAGGATACTAGAATAAGAGAATCTGCTTTCTTTATTTATCTATATATACCCCGCCTTATACTCCTCTATCTATAATTAGCTACTTAGCTAGCCTATTACCTCGCTACTATCAGCGCGCCTCTTTATTTAAACCACCGCTTAAGGGTAAACGACCCTTAGAGGGGGGATAAATTATTACGTTATCTCCTCTTAAGGCTATACTTAGGTTTATGCCTTAGGCCGTAGGGCCTAATTTAATTCTACCGAAACGGCGGTCCTTCGGCGGTAAGTCGAAGGCCGTTCGGTAGTATAGCTAGAAGGAAGCGCTATATACGCGTTACACGATCTCCCTATATCTTATTCTGTCGACGACGAATCGATCAGAGATTAGTAGTCTCTCGATAGGGATTCGGCGGGGAAGCCAGCCCGAATACACGATCTCGTATTACCCCTCCTTCAGCTAAATCGGACTATATTATATATATCTTTAGCCATAGGGACGAATATATATTAAATAGCTCTAGAGAGTAAGCTCCTTAAGGGGATCCTCAAGAAACAGTCTTTAACTTAATTTAACTTAGTGCTTTCTCTCCTACCTAATTAACAGGCCTTCTACCCTATAAGTAGATACTATCACATAGGAGTAGCTCCTTAATCTATAATAATAATTCGAAGGAGCGCCCGTATAATACTATAATAGTCGATCCTAAATCCTTAGGGTACTTAGCTATATAGAGCCTATCTATCGGTAGAGATAGTACCGATATACCGACGAAAAAGGACTAACTCTCTCCTAAAACCCTAAGGATAACTAGCCCTACTTTAGGGACTAGATACTTACCTTAATTAAGAATATAGCTAGCCTCGAGTCTAAGGTTATAAGCTAGCTTAAAAGGGCCCGGTAGCTAAAGGATAAGGACCCTCGTGAATTCTACACGCGCCTAGATACCCTCGAGAGATACTTCCCTAGGTCCGCTAAGAAGGAAAGGGCTCTTACCTTCTTTACGAAACTACTCTACGATCTCTAAGACAAGATTCGTCGCTACGTTATTTGACTACTAGAGAATCGCGAAGAGATAATTAATATCGTATATTACTTCTAGGACCTAAAAAAGTCGGAGTCGAACCGTAAGCGAAAACGTAACGAAATAACTAATAATCTACCCCGAAAAACGAACTCGGATCTAGTCTAAGGCTACCCTTAGGGGTTATAGAAAGGTAAAAGATATTCTAATCGGAAGCCTAGAGGATAGAAAGGAAATAACGAATCCGCCTCGAAGGATAACTTAAACCCTATCAGAGAGGATAGGAAACGTAACTATTACTATAATTATAATAGCGAAGAATACTACTCTAATAAATACCCTTACCTAAGAACGAAGGAACCTACTATTATAGTTTAAGCTATACGCTAGGGAAACGATAGCGAGATAGATTAAGTCCTACGCCTCTATCTTAACTCCTTATAGTAGGAATCTAGTCTTACTTTAAAATATCGATCTCTATCCGGAACGGCCTTAAAATATTCGCGGATCTAGATAGCGGAGCTAAAGTCGACCTTATTAGCTACGAATTTATAAAGAAATATAAGTTCTAATAAGCTAAACTCGCTACACTACTAATTACTAGTATTAAAAGACGATAAACTCTTAGTTACGGGGTATAGAAAATCCTAATAACCGCTACCGACTTACGAGGGATTACCCGCCGATTTACCTACGACTATATAGCTATCGACCGTAACTCTCGCCTTTATAGAAGTCCTATACTCCTTTTAATAACTACTATCTATAACTATAATATCTATCTCGCCGGACGCCTTAGGTAGTAGTAGTTTAGAACCTAATCTTACGAGCTTTTAACCCTAAAGAAATTCGCTAAGGTAGCTCGAAACTATACTTATATTTTCGCTATAGTAAAACTTCCGGAAGAAGTATATCTACTAATCGACCGAAACGATAACGAAATCCCTTCGAAACCCTATTAATTACCCCTAGAACTAGGCGACTTTCTCGATATATTCTCTTTAGAAAACTTAAAAACCCTACCTTAAATAGGTAGCTACGACTACGCTATCGACCTTATTCTAAATATAATAGTCCCCTTTAGACTAATCTACCCCCTCTTATAAAAGGAACTCGCGGAACTCTGCCGGTATATCGACGAAAATATAAAGAATAGCTATATCCGCGAATTAAAGAGCCCTACAGGGGCTCCGGTCCTCTTTATACCGAAGTCTAATAGTAGCCTACGCCTCTACGTCGACTACTAGGGACTTAATAAGGTTTCGGTAAAGAATCGATACCTATTACCTCTAATTTCGGAGATTATTAACCGGATCTCTAGCGTAAAAGTCTTTAGTAAGATTAATATTTAAGACGCCTATTATCGAATTCGTATTAAGGAGGGTAATAAGTAGAAAACTACCTTTAGAATCTACTATAGGCACTTTAAGTATACCGTTATACTCTTTAGGCTCACGAATACGCTAGTAACCTTTTAGAACTATATCTACTTAGCTCTTTATAACGTTCTTAATATCTTTACGGTAGCGTACCTTAATAATATCTTAATCTTTTCGGTAGACCGCGACTCCTACACGAATTATCTTAGATAGGTGCTCTAACGCTTAAGGAAAGTAGGCCTCTACGCGAAACTAAGTAAGTACGCCTTCTACTAAGATAAGGTTAAATTTCTTAGCTTCGTTTTATTAGCTAGGGGCGTTTTAATAGACCCTTAGCGGGTTATCGATATCTCTTAGCAAGCTAAGGGTTACGAATAGGAAGTGGCTCGCAGGAGCAATAGGAAAGACGAAGTCCTACTGGATAGTAGAAGATGAGATGCATGAATTGTTATAGTCACTTAGCTAGGATATCTTTATGGTATTTATCTTCTTGATCTCTTCTTTCTGTATAGTCTGTATGCGGTAGT
>JAPDFA010000218.1:0-10102 GCA_027569415.1 Penicillium janthinellum
AAACAGGATGCCTGAGGAATCAGGCAGCAATCAGGCCGAGGCCTTAGCTGCTGACGAAGAGATGATGGCCTAACGGCTTAGGCCACCAACGAGGTCATCTGACCAGAGACCTCACCGGCTGACACCTAGCTACTATATAGTAGCTAGTTAGCCTACTATTGGCTAGGCTAGTGGCCCCTAGCCTCGTTAATAAGGCTAGTAAATAGCGAATTAGGCGTATAGGCCGCAGGATCCTTACGTAGGCTCTGCGTAATATTTTAGACGAAAGATTAGTATGAATTATCTAGGCTATTCAATACCTAGGCAATCACTACCTAGCTAGGTAGATTAATATCTTTTGCCTGTAGGTCATTAACCAGTATCTTAACCTTATTAAGGTATTGACCTATATCGTTAAAGTCTATCATCTTAGTATCAAAGAGCTCCTTCAGAGTAAGATACTTAGTGGTAAAACCCTTCGGATAATAGATCTCTTCGAGCTTCTTCTAGGCAAGGTATACTAAGGTCTCATCTCTAATATAGAGAAGGGTATTCTTAGCATAAAGTAGGTAAATGATTAACAAAGTCTTGCGGTTCTTCGAGAGTTTAGTAGATTCTGGCAGATCGGATAGAAGGGGTACCGTATTAGATAAAAGAGGTAACACATCAGATAAAATTGATTTTTTCGTGAAATCGGCTTCAATCGGTTCGATAAGATCGTCCTTAATAAGAAGATCTTTTAGGCGAATAGACTAATCAATATAATTCTTAGGGCCAGAAAGTGGCTTAATATAGATCTTTGATAGAGACATATTAACTAATAAGAGTAGGGAGCCTAGGTAAGATAGGCTAAAAAGAAAGAATAAGGGCGAGCCGAATAAGATTCGGGCTTATAACCTCTTAGCAAGCTAAGGGTTACGAATAGGAAGTGGCTCGTAGGAGTAATAGGAAAGACGAAGTCCTACTGGATAGTAGAAGATAAGATACATAAATTATTATCTTCACTTAGCTAGGATATCTTAATAGTATTTATCTTCTTGATCTCTTCTTTCTGTATAGTCTGTATACGGTAGTAGTTATTAGCTGTATTCGGTTTATTTCTTGTATGCCGCATGCGGTGGTAATTCGTTGCATCTGATGGTAGTATTTTATAGTAGTATTATTGTATCCGGTAGCAGTAGTATCTTATTCTTCCTGCAATCGGCTTTTGCATGTAGCTAGTATTTTGATGTTCTTCAATGGCCGTTGCTGCCTGATTTTTCAGGTATCCTGATTTATTCTGCAGAAGAAATCCATCTGCATTCCACTAGGCCACATAGTTACCTATAGGCCCTATCAGCTTTATTTTAATGCATATTTATTCTTCTCATGTTATAGTTCTTTGCATCTCTTTTCAATCTTATCTCTTTTCAATCTTATATCTTATAATTACCTTTAAGGATCCTATATCTAGTAGGCACCGTAGTCTATTAGGCATATGACTGTAATCACATACCATTCATACTATTATAAATGTAATAAAGTTTATATTCGCTGGATTAAGCGTTTCTTGGGCTCTATAATAACATCTTTATCTTCTTCGTACGTCCAATATTCGTGGAGTTATTGACGTTTGAAGTTTGATGAATATGGGGGGGCGTTCCTTCCCGATCGGGCGAAACCGTCATATAAGGTTTTTCCTAATCCGGTAAAAGCGTTATATACTCCTACTAACTAAAGTTAGTTAAATGGGGCCTGTTAGGTAATAAATATGCAGGATGCTGAATTTTCCTAACTTTGGTTACAGGTCATATGATAAATGCCTAGAAGCCCCAGAACAAGTGATCCTCCTGAAGCATGCGATACTTCTAGACATGAAATGCTATATGCTACTGTTGGCAGAATCATAGCATACTTTTACGCTGGTCGCTGGACAAATTACCCTTGCACTGTAGGATTAGCTTTACGAACAAAAGAAGACAAAAATGAAAGCAGGGAAAACCCACAGTGTGCATCCTGTACACGTCACACAGGAATCGTGCCAAGCTGGCGCAAGCTATTGTCACGTGGAGTCTGAACCTTGGTTGGCTTTGGGCAGGCCACACGACAAGAGCCTCCCGAAGTTCTAGACATCGCATACTACAGTACTGTTTGCAGACATATAATGATTCACGCTGAAGTTTATGAACGTAGGATTATCGTCATGGAAAATTATTAAGACGGAGCTACAAGGAACATAAATATAGTGCGAAGTCAGTCCATTTTGGGCTACTATTGCAACGATCCCTCAGCCGATCTATTATTCAGCCATGGTCGCCGGGAAAGCATTCCGGTCTGACGTGGAGGCCTTGGTCGACCAAGTCAAAGATGAACAAACAAAGAACAAAGGTAAATGAGTTTGTTTGACTTTCACAACAGGAGAGATCGCTAATTTCTTACATCATTAGGACCGACTGAGAGAGAGAAAGAATATCAAAAGGAGATGGAGCGACGATCCCGGGAAAATGAGAGAATTTTGGCCCTTCCTGTTGCAGATAGAGAAGGCGAATTTGCCGCTGAGTTTGAAAAAGAAGAAGAATGGGCAACTTGGTTTGAGTCCAAGTACGAAAAAGTCAGATGAATCGGTGCTCTGTCAGAGTCAAAATTCTTAGGTTTTGTAACCTCCACAAGAGACTGACGGCGTGCCCATATCCAGTATATATTGTAGCCTTGATCAGCAATAGCAAAAAGCTTATATCCTTGCTTGATTGGCTTATTTGGCATTTTGAAGGTATGATGAGAGCGCTCAAAGCCACGAATCATTGTCTCATCTATAAAGACAGCATTTGAGGGTTTCCAGTACTGTATGGAAACAGGCTGTACGAAGTCTAGATGCAAAAGGCACTAAGTTCATGACCCTAACATTGCGTCAAAATCGCCTAGCGAGCAGTTCAAGAAACTACTCCTTCAATCGCTGCTCAATCTTGATCAACTCGGCCGACATTTTCAAACCGCTAATAGTGATCGACGCTTTGGACGAATGTGAACATGATCAAGATGTCCAAAACATAATTCGATTACTCCCTCTTCTACAGAAGGCAAAAGCGGTTCGCCTTCGGATCTTCTTGACTAGCAGGCCTGAACTCCCAATCCGCCTCGGCTTTTCCGAAATCGCGGATCATGAATATCAGGACCTAGCTCTTCATGGGGAGCACGACATACATTTATTTCTACAGGAACGATTTGCGAAGATCAACCACGACAGAAATATTTCGAAAAATTGGCCTGGCGATGATGCCATCCAAGAATTAGTCACGATGTCCGTTCCACTGTTTATTTCGGCTGCTACCGTGCCGTTACTTCGAAAATTCAAAATGGGAACCCAAATTGCGCCTTGAAGGGCTTCTCACGGACCAAGCCAAATACGTATCGAGAATGGATAAGACGTACCTGCCAATCCTGGCACGACTTCTCGACGATTAAATTATGTAATTGGGGGTCTCAACGGATTTTTGACCCATGAGTGTAGTACGGCGGACTCGAAATCCACCACAACCCGTCCTTAGCACCGAGGCAATACACATCCCCGTTATCTGTTGTGAACCAATCCTCAATTTACCAGTGTTGAACTTCGACCTGTAGCTGCCCCACAGTCTGAATCAATAGAGAAGACTTTCGGAGCAACGGCCCGTAGATCTTGTCTTCGAGTTCCGGAGCTTTTTTCATACCTGGAAACCCCTTAGTATGGAGGTGGGAAGAAACCGTCGCGGAGAGAGCCCGGCTCTCCCTCGAAACGACAATGATCTTTTCGAGGGAAGGGAAGGCCACGCGATAGTGTGCGATTTCCAGGACGGAATATCGTGGGCCCGACGCAAGGGGGCTTTCACGCTACTGTCCTGAATAGAACGTATCACTTAATCACAAAATTTCATAAGTCGACGCTTATCTAGAATACTTCAAGCTCGATTTCTCGCATGTAGCTTGCAAGCAGCCCCATAATGGTTATAATGGGTAAAGTTATATTCCTCTTACTATGGAATTATTAATTGGCCATGCTCTGATGGTCAAGCTTGTTCAAGTTAAAAGAGTAAAAGACACCGTCGTTGGTGGTTGATGGGTAGCTAGAAACTTGGGGGAATCAGCGTGTACAGTACTACCCCTCCTACCGTAGGTGAATTCCCATTCCGACATCATTTATTACCCTCGGCCTTTGTTATATTGTCTGACTTCTGCATGGCCTTGGCATTTTGGTTTCCCTTTCTCCACAAGTAGAGAACCCCTCCAGCCCCAGCAGCAAGAGCTCCCCATACCCTGAAAACAAAAGAGCCATCTTAGTACTTTCAACGCCAAATGGCACGTTTTGTAGATAAGTAGGTGGCGAACACTCACCAGAAGGGGGTCGGACTGCTATCTGTGCGCTCATTCGGCGAGGAGGCGAAAGTTCTCCTGTGATCATTACGTGAGGCTCGCAGCTTCGCCGAGTTGTACCGTTTTGCGCACACTGCGCGAGTCATAGAGTAGCGGATGAAATGCATCTCAACTGGTAATGATTGATAAATGCGATTTAGTAAGAGTTAGTCTGGCTGAGACGCTGGGGGGACTCCGAGCTCTATATGTATAGTGTAAGGCTAGATAGACCATGACATCATGTTATTTCCATTACGATTTTCCAGAGTTTTCATCAAGTCTTGCTTCTTGTGACTGGTAATATATCAGGTGGATAATAAACCCTGGTTATACTGCCAAAATTATGATCGAGTCAATACTGCAGGAACTGTTTCGAGGATGACTATCCAGGTAGTAGATGCGATCTAGAGCAGAATGAGTCGTTATGATATCATCACTTTTATTTAACCTGCAATTTGATAGGTTGAGAGAAGATCACCACCCGAAGACCTGCGGTCGGCCACCTCTTTCTGCTCTTCCCCGTTGCACAGCAGACCACAGTCCTCCGTCTTGCCGTCGTTTGCCTCCTTTTGTGTTAGATATTCGCGGCTTAGACCAATACACCGATCAAATTGGTGATTCACCGATGTTTCCTTTCTGCCTTTCTCCTGATCAGCTTGTTACCATGATATCTCGATCTTTCACCATACATTGAACCATGTAGCCTCCTTGTGCTTGATCCTACAAATATAACCCCAGGAATTTGCTTCGTCCAACATTACAATACCAAACGAAAAGTCAAGTGATTCCATCCTAAGTGTATTCTTTTTAAGAGCGAAGTGGGAGTAAAAGTTTAATGAATGTCGTGGCATCATAACCGTGTGCGATTCTTTGAGGATTTCGGTCCGACGAGTGCAACTGGAGGGTTAACGGAGTATTTCAGAAATGGCTGAGAGAATCATGACATAATGACGCTTGAGTAGAGTTATATATTCATGGCTTTCTGCCCTGCAAGAATGACTCAAGTTTTACTTAGCAATTACTATCAACTATTACCATAACCATGACCACACCAACATCAGATACCCCCTCTTACTGTACTGCCGACTTCTCCTTGATCCCGGTAAGCCTATCTTACTTCCCCTTTGCGGTGGAGGCCGGGAGGCGATCCATTGTACAAACTACTAATGAATTAATGTGAATACATACCTCAGATTGGATCTTCGACGTCATCATTCGCTCATGAAATTGCCGGTGTCCAGCAACTTATCCAAGAATCGGGTTTAAAGTCCAAGATGCATCCTACTGGAACACTCGTTGGTAAATATTCCACGATTGTCTTTCCGTCTGCCTTGAAGTCGACGATGCATTGACGGCAAATTGCATATCGGTAAACACTAATTTCTTTCTTAGAAGGGCCATGGGACCTTGTTGTCCAACTGATCGGTACTGCTCATACTCTTGTGCATCACAGCGGTATACCGAGAATTCAGACTGATATTCGAATAATGACAAGGTATGGTCTAATAGAGACTGAGTCATGTTGTCGTGCATACAGTATCATTTTCTGATGGCTTTTTACAACACAGAACCGATAAAGCGGAGTCAGTCGAAGAAGGCATGCAGGAGGTTGAAAAGATTCTCTCAGCTGAAGTGTAGATCGCGTGATGGTCACATATATTGAGAAGTCTGTGAATGGTTCTACTAAAGATGAGAAATTAGTGATGTAAGGCAATTCTCTAATTTGACTCCTTCATACTCGGCTAAGTATCCAGAATTGATGTCAGATATAGGTATGCTAGAATGATCGTCGAAGTTAACTCAAAGCTTACATTAACACAAGCGCTTGAAGACTAGGGCTTTTAAGCCACAGAACTGAGCTTCCTCCAGTCCAACTTATGGTGGGTTGGAAGTCGAGGGTAAATTCCCCCAGCTAGCCTAGCCTAGGGTCGGCCGTCTCTCAAGATTTCAACCCTTGCGATAGTAGATAGGCAAACCCTAAGTATCAGCCTAACCTGTAGGAGTATTTAAAGTATACCTGACTAGAATTCCATGGAGGGAGTCGGGGGGTCTGAAACACTATTTCATAACAATATTATTCTTTGAATCGTGTTTAGTTCTAAGGGGGAAATATGTCAGTTATAGAAAAAAAAGCTATAGTAAGGCAAAAATGTGTGGTATCTAGATATATTCTCAATATAATACATATTTTTTTATAACACAGATTAAATGATAACACATACTGCTATGTAACATTTTCCCATATAAAACTTTTTTTGCGAATTTTTCTTGAAACATAACACGTGTTTAAAAAAGATTTTTCTTGAACTAATATTTTTGGATTTTTGACACTGTTTTAATTACAAAATTTCATAATTTAAAACAATTTTTGAAAGCAACATATATCTTATTTTAAAGCAGTATGCCATCAATCAATCAATCAATCAATCAACACTCTATTAACCTGATGCAGCCTAACTAGTGGCGTAATGGCTATGCAGGCGCTTCCTCCGGCGGAAGCAAGAGTGATCCAAACGCCAGACCCGCGCATGAAAAGTAGATACATAGGAAACGGCGTATTGCCATATAAATCAGCCCAGAAACGTACCAGAACGCCCGCAATGTCACGATATATCCCTCCGTCAACCCTCACGCTAGCCTACCGCTTCCTATGCGTCTCTATCTCTGCCTTCCCGCTCCGGCATCTATCTCCTCCTGCTTCATTCTCGATTAGTGGCGTGCGTTGTTGTTGGATGTATTCCTCTAAGCCCTCTCGGTAGGCCGTGGGTTTAGCGTTCCTAATACCTATCGTCTTTACCCCCTATACCTGCTAGTCTCTCCTGGCTCGTTGTTTTCGTCGCCTATTAGTTCTGGTTCGATCTCGACGTGTCGGAACTGTCCTAAAAGGCCTATTTGTAGCATGAATTCGGCCACGTAGCGGGTAGCCTGCGAGTGCGATACAATTATATCGTAATCCGTCGAGTTCCTAAGATTAGTAGCCCTAATCTTATTAAGGAAGGTCTTCCGTAGATTAGCGTATAACGGGCACTATATTAAGAAATATCTCGGTGTTTAAGACCCCTCTCTACAGTAGCACTAATCTAATTTAACCGCCTTAATTTTGAATAGGACATAGTTTAGTTCGATCCGTATAGAGCGCATCTAAATTAAAATCGAGGTATATAGCTTCGATAGGGATTCGAATAGCCGTAGCATCTAAAAAGGGAAAAGATCTGAAAACTATGAAATGAGAAGAGATATCAATAAATAAATACTAAAATAAAGTTGGTGGAGCCTGCGGGCCAACCATGTGGCCCAGTGGAATGCACAAATCTTGATAACTACCAACAACATCAAAATACTAGCTATATACAGTAATAAGCCGATTGCAGCAAGAATAAGATACTACTGCTACCGGATGCAGTAAGATAGCTGATAAGATAGCTGATAAGATAGCTGATAAGATAGCTGATAAGATAGCTGATAATACTACTATAACTACTATAATCTACTACTACTGAATACAGTTACTACTGCATACGAATAACTACCGTATGTAGCCACTAGCAACTATCGCATGCGTATAATCACCGAATGCAGCTAATAGCTACTACAGCATACAGACTATATAGAAAGAAGAGATCAAGAAGATAAATACCATCAAGATATCCTAGCTTAGAATGACAACAATTCATACACTTATCTTCTACTATCTAGTAGGACTTCTTTCTCACTCTCTTCATCACTTTGCTCTCGCGAGCCACCTCCTATTCGTAACCCTTAGCTTGCTAAGAACTAGGTATATTTAGGTAGTCTATATCTAAGGCTCGACCCGTAAAGTCGACGGATACTTTAATAAGAAATATAGTATACTAAATATATATTACCGATGGTTGGACTTTGCTTATACGTACCGCCGGTCGTTTAGCCGGCCCTGGTGTTCGAGTAACCTCGCTAACCCGAACGCCCCGTTCTTCTGCTATTATATAGTAGGAGAGCTCTTAGTTTAATCTATTGTATCTATGTTTAAAGTAAATCCGATATCTCGACTAGCAGAAATAAAGTTCATACGTTAAATTAGACGGCCACTGCCATATTGTGATAGTATCTACTTGCAGGGTAGAAGGCCTGTCAATCAGGTAGGAGAGAAAGCACCAAGTCAAATTGAGTCAAAGACTGTTTCTTGAGGATCCCCTCAAGGAGCTCACTCTCTAGAGCTATTTAACATACATTCGTCCCTATGGCCAAAGACACACACAATACAGCCCGATTCAGCTGAAGGAGGGGTAATACGAGATCGTGCATTCGGGCCGGCTTCCCCGCCGAATCCCTGTCGAGAGACCACCAATCTCTGATCGATTCGTCGTCGACAGAATAAGATATGGGGAGATCGTGTAACGCGCATGTAGCGCTTCCTTCCAGCTGTACTGCCGAACGGCCTTCGACTCACCGCCGAAGGACCGCCGTTTCGGCAGAATCAAACTAGGCCCCACGGCCTAAGGCATAAACCTGAGTATAGCCTCAAGAGGAGATAACGTAACACATATACGCCGTATAGTATTAAGTTAGAGGTATATCCGGGGGGGGGGGATTTTAGTTAGATAGGAAGATAATAAGACAGAAGTAATTCACTTGCTCGGCCTAAGCGGCGCTTAGGCCTAGACTACTATATTGTGCTTTATAATGATAGTTGCGTAAATGCTAAGACGGCACTTCACGACAACGTAGGTAAATTGTTATCGGCTATTGAAAGGCTAATAGCTAAAGCGGTTCTCTAGCCATCCCTAATGAAGTAGTGCCCTATAGCTGCTGCTAGTATTTCGCTCGTTAGATAAACCTAATGTGCGTATTTACCGGTCTGTCGCTTATATCGACTTATTGTGCTATGATTGCGCTGAACGAAGATCGCGCTGTTTATGGAGTGCTATCTGATCGATTATCGCCGAGGTCGTATAAGAGTGTGGGAAATCTTTCTTAGTAGACTATTTAGAGAGTGGCTTCGCTCTACAATATATGAACTAATAAGAAGGTAGAATACGGGTAAATCTGTGCGTTATAGGAAGATAAGTGGTATGATCATGATATAGAATTCTATGCCAACACTCCATGTGCACCCAGGCGCCTGAAACTAGCTCGATTCCGTATAGCCATCTTATCTTGAATACGATCAAACATCGAATACCTAACCCTCTAGATTTCCTATCCACGATAGATAAGGGTGATGGTACTTACTAGGGTTTATTAAGGGCCTCATTTTTCAAAGACTCTGTGTTACGATCCAGGATATGATTAAATAGTTATATAACAAGTGCTCGGGGCATGTGATATCCTAGAGTACTGCATCTGATGTATATTTTCGCCTCCCGCATCCTATCCATACGGCAGTGGCCCACGTCGGTGCAACCTTACATTCAAGTTCGGTTTAGATGCGGCAACCGGCGAGGTATATTCATGTTCTCTGCTAGGCGGCAGATATCTTGAGGATTTTGACCAGATCTGCGGAAAATGCCTAATGATAAGGAGACGCGAGCGGAATAGATACTACGCAATATGCGCGGGAAAAGCTGACTACGCTTCATATTTTTTTTGATTTCGTGGAGAGAATACTTCACCTAGTAGAGGAGGTTACTAGTTAGATATAAGTTCTGATAATATCGTATATAGATACTATCGTATATAGATACCATAGGATATTACCGGCTATAGGATATTACCGGCTATAGGATATTACCGGCTATAGGATATTACCGGCTATAGGATATTAACGGCTATAGCCTAT